>JACXSJ010001988.1:0-61679 GCA_014851325.1 Pentalonia nigronervosa | reverse complement strand
TAGGTACCATTTCAGCTATTCATTAAAAAATAATAGTATTAAATTACTAAAGTCATTATAACCATTGATTGAAATGTACAATATACAGTCAATGTTATTAAACAATATTTCTATTGTAAATTATATTGTGATTTATGATTACAAAGTTCAAAGTTGTTGTGGTAACTACAAACCATTTTTCTGTTTAGATTATTCGGTGTTTTTAGAAAAATTAATAATAGGCATATTATGTAGTCATAATTAGCAGTAGGCCATTTTCCTCTAAAAATAAGGACTGAAAAAAACATTTTATAAAAACAATAAAATTTATGCCAAAATTCAAAACCTAGATAATATCAAATATTTTTCATTGTATTTTTTTTTTTAGTTTATGAGCAAAAAATATATTAATGCATAGTATGAGAACACTGAAAGCTATATCTTTGATGAATAGAGGGTAGTGATGTAGACAGGATTTTATTTCACGGAAATGGTTTAAAGTGATCATTTTTTTAAACCTTTGGTTTGAATGAAATAATGTATTATTCATACATGTATTGCCCTGACAAAAATGTATGGATCCTTTCCCTAGATTCAAATGTTTTAGATGGGAGTGTGGAGTAAAGATATCACATTTTGTTTTAGGTGCTGTATTGACCTGTATATAGGTGGAGGGTTATGGGGTTTAAAAATTTTCTAGTATTACACTCAATTACCATATTTCCTGTATGCCACTGATCTTCCTTATGAATCAGTGACCCCAGTCATAGACACTATTATTACAACCATATATACATTAGTGGGATAGTATATAATTAAATGTACACAATAATATAATAATTAATATATTTTATATATCCAACTAATGTCTAGTATATAGATTTTACTTAACATTTCTAGTCAGTCTTTACAATATATTCAACAATTAAAAAAATAATATTTTAAAAGATTAAAATTAAAATATATATGTGAATATAATCTTTTAGTGGTTAGTATGAATAACATTTATACTCTCAACTTATAATTAACATTATTACTCACGAAAAAGAAAAGAAAAATATAAACTCATGCTTTTAAGCGATTGTGCATACATATTTTCATATTTTCATCTTAATATGTATCTAACTATGCAGAGTAGTAGATAATCAACAACATATGTTCATTCAGTCTTGAATTTGATTAAAAAATTGTTTTTCGTTTCTGAAATTGATATTTAGAAAATCATTTAAATTTTGATTGAATTTGATTTTTCTAGAAAAAATAGAAACAAATATATTATTAAAGATGTATTTCATATTTTAGGATTTTTAAATTTAGAAAAGTAATAAGACTTATTACCAGTCCTTCTAGTGATTTCTTGTTTGTCCTAACAAGTTGTTGTCTTTCTTTCGTTCTTCTTTTACTTTCCAAGAGCCTGAGAAATTGTGTGCATAATGAAATGTATTAATATTATACATAAATGCACCTTAACTAAAAAAATTATTACTTTTCTTTTACGATTCGTTGTTGTTCCATATTCCAAAAATCTTTAAAATCAGTACAGAATGGTAACCATAATGGGAAAAAATCTTTTGGTGCAACATCTAAGAGACTTTTACTGGTTTTTGGTTGGAATTGATAAAATCGCATAAGTTTAATAAACCTAAAAAAAAAAAAAACTTATATTTTGTTAAAACATAGATTTTAAACAATGCATTGTAATATACTAATATATGATACAATAATTGAGCATTTCGTAATATTGAATTCCTTACAGTTTTTTACTTTCTTCTAAATTTTCATGTTCATTTTCAAGTTGTCTGTGCGCTGTTAAAAATATACAATATATATTAATACATTTATATTTAAATTTGGATTTATTGCATAACTTGGATCTTTCTAGATATTGAAATTTGTATAATATATGAATCTTTATTGAATTTACATCAGTATTTTATTTAATATAATTGTTAATTTATGTTTGAAAAATACTCCAAGCTATGCAATAAAAATACCTAGTATAATGATTTGAGTTAGGATATACCTATAGAAATGAATGATTCCATTTTTGTTTTAAATGGTTCCAAACTATCATAAGCTGATGACAATATTACTTTATCAGCTTTTTTCTTGCAACCTACAAAAGAAATAAACATTAAACAAATACTTATTTTTTTGAATAAATATATTATAATACTCACCAGCCAGTTTTATTTTTAATTCTTTAAGACCTTGTTGTAAGTCATCAAAAGTTACATGTGCTGCTCGATCTACATCACTGGGTTCTGGTACAGGTAACGTTTCTTTCATTGGTTCTTTACATTCATTGATGTATGTTTGTACAATAAAATGTAACAAGGTCATTGAGTTATCTATAAAATTGTCACTAGTTAGTTCTATAAGTCAAGAAATTTAAAAAATAACTATAAATGTACCTAAATAATATTTTGTTAGTTATATGCACAATCAGTGGCGTTACTAGGATCAAAATTGTGGGGTTCCAAAAAAAGTTATTTACAAAAAATTGTCATCTGTTTATTTGAAAAAAATAAGTATCATTGGTTTTTATAACATAAATATATTTTATATATATAAATAAATAATTAACACTAATCATACTATCACAGAATATATTATTTTGTATCCCCCCCACCACAAGGTCTTAGAATATACTATACATTTTAACAATTAATAACTTGAGTAATGAATATTGAATATAATTTATTTGGGCGAATGTTAGTACCTACACAAAACCTAGTAGGTAAAAAAATCGCCAGATACCACTAAGTGACGCCTTTGTGTACAATGCACATCCATTGAACAATTATTTACCTACTGCCTAATTGATATTCCAAAATGTGTTATATAATTTGGAAATATATGAAAAATTTTTTGAAGAACATACCAATAAAATTTATATTTTGACCATACAAAAACATATTTGACAGTTTGTTATGAATAACAGATAACTAGAGATATTGTAATATTTTATAAACAATATTATCTACATATGGATTATAGACCGCCCAAATCAAAGTTCGGACATACGATAAAATGTGTTATACACTAATACAGCACGTATGTCGTGTTGGGATATTCCTAACAGTCCTAACCTAATAACATGTATTGCATGTGAGCAGGATGAGCATATAAAAGGAATAAATATTGTATGGTGTATGCCTATGCAAATATAGACTATCATTTAGTAGGTACTTGTTACGTTCCATTATGAAATTTGTTATACGATTAAATATCAAAATTATAGTTTTTGTAATGATAGAAAAATGTAGAATGGTCGGTAATAAAAACTATTGGTAATCTGCATAGAGCTAATTTCTTTAGTTCTTTGACGTGAATAATAATTAAAATTTGTAAAACACAATCCGTGGACAATTTTTAAAGTTTCTGTATTTTTAGATTTAAGACAGAGTGATAAATGTATTGGTTTTGCAATGACGTGTTTTCTTATTTATTTTTTTTGTGTAACGTCACGTTTGGAACAGTAAAATACTTCAATTTTCAATATTCAAGAATTCCTGGTAACAAATTTAATCTAGATGAATGATAGTTTATTTACTATGAATCATAGTACCTACTTTTCAAAATATTAGAGAAAAAATAAAAATATTTACGCAAAACCAGTTTTTGAGAAAATTGATTATGTTGTAGACTTTTCAAAAATAAATAACCGTATACCTATATATAGGTACCTACTAGTAATTTCTAGAAATGATATAGTCCCAAAATATTAGGAATCATTTTTAACTCTTTTGAGACGTTTGAAGTTTTTGACTTTTTTTAGCTTTTTACCGATTAAGGTTGATAAATTATTTTCTAAATCAAAAAGATTGAAATAAAGATAATACAAATTTCATCATAAATTGTTCAAAATAAAAAAAAAAACAAAAAAATATATCTGAAGTACAAAATTACATTTTTGGTGAAATTTAGTTTACCAAATAACTAATGGTAAAATAAATAATAAAATATTAAAATAAACTTGGTAATAAAGCCCGACACATATTGTCATTGGTTTAGAATTGTATCCAATGATTTCTTATTGAATTCAAATTTAACATATTTATTTCAGTGTAATATATACTCAATAACGAGGTATACTCGAAACGTACTATACAGCAGAACGTTGTTTTTTAAATATATTTTCTTTACCTTTGCTTTTAACATCTCGAAGTTTAGGTAAGATTTCCAAACCAAATCCGTCTGCTTGACCACGTTGTCGATTACCTCCATTCATGTAATTCCCCAATGCTAATATGATGGCTAATACTTTTTTTAAACCCTCGGAAGTCATCAAGAACTAAGTAATAATAAAAATCACAAGAATATATTAATACATTTATAAGTAATTTATAGAATGTAAAATAATTTTATTTTGTATACAATTTACCCCAGAAGTTACTTTCATGTTATTCAATTTGTTTGCTATGTTGTTCAAGGCATCATTGAAATCGGATTGGAATATTAAACACGCAACCCGCTCTCCAAAATGTGGTATTTCGCTGAGTTCTAACAGGAACTGTTCTGGTTTGTCGAGTGGCTGGTCTGGGCAAGATGCCACATGACCTTTAATCAATACCAATTCTTCTTCTGTCGCCGACTGTTCAACAACAACATATACTCATAAAATATAAGAAAATCGTAAAATTCCAATTATGGTACGTATTCATTAATGATTATACGTACTTGATACTTACCACTTCATAAATTTGTTGAAGTACTTCAACGCTTACTACAGATGTATCAAAATTATAAAGAGCTAAAAAATAAATATAAGAAATGTTTAAATCAACATTAATGTTGTTATGTAATTATTATTTACCATTTTCGATTTCAGAAAAATCCAAATGTAAACTCTGAGCTAATATGCCTACGTTTCGTGATCTCTTAGTGTCCAACAATTGTTTAAATTCCTATACAATTATGTTTAAAAAGAATATTAATTTTTTTACATGTTTATGGAGACTGATCCAAACAAATGTAAAACTTACCTCTATCTTTTTTTTTAGTTGGATTTTTTTTTTTGCTAATTTTGGTTCTACTGCTTGTCGAGAAAAAAGCTGCGAAAATTCGTTTATATTCGGTATTGGGGCTTCTTCTAAATCACTCCACAGTGGTTTTAAACTATACAAATTCACATTCAGTTTTTTTTAAACTTTTACACTATCTATATTTTAATAATTACCTATCTGGTGAATCTGGAGTAGTTGGTGTGTATGTTTCAACAACTGGTTCTTTCAAAATAACTCTTGTCCAATATAAAGGTCTCATAGGTACCGGCGGAGTTATTGGCTTTTTACGTAATACTATTTTAATATGAACATTCAAGTATAATTATTTTATCAATGTATTATATATTCAGTGAAATACTCACGATCGCGTTGAGCATTCCAACCACCAACAGGTGGCGCAGGAAATGGCGTTGGACCAGTCATCGGTGGCGGAGGTGGTGGAGGACCATTGAATCCAGAAACTGATTTGTTTAATAATTGTGATGGCGGTGGTGGTGGTGGAATACCACTTGGCGTGTTATATAATATAGGTGGAGGCGAAGGAAGAGTATAATTTACAGAAGGATGAAGAAGAGATGGTGGCGGCGGTAGTGGTGGTAGTGGTGGTGGTGGTGGTGGTGGAGGTGGAATAGTACTTCTAGAGAGTTGTGGTAACGGAGGTGATGGTGGAATAGTACTTACAGAAAGTTGTGGTAGAGGAGGTGAAGGTGGAGGTGAGATTATACTTTCAGTAAATTGTGTTTGAGGAAAAGGTGGTGGTGGTGGTGGTGGTGGTGGTGGTGGTGGTGGTGGTGATGATGGAATTATACTTCCAGTGAGTTGTGGTGGAGAAGGAATAGGAAGTGAAATACTGATTTCTGGAATAGGATGGAATGTTACAGGGGAAATAGTATTTTCTGAAATCGGTGAAGATATTGAGGTGGTTATGTCATTTTTAGGCGAAAAAAATATTGTATCTGTTGTTGATGCTAGTTGACTGTCGCTATCGATGAGTGACGATAAAGTGGAATCTGAAGGTATTTGTTTCTCATGAATTGTATTGGTTTCTTTTTTAAAAATCCATGCATTTTCCGAAAAATCACATTTAATAGCTTCTATGGCGACTTCGGGCGAACTTAATAGAGAATCTGAACCTTGAATAATCGTACTATTATCACTTGTATCAAAAATTGGTGTTAAACCGCCGAAAACGATTTTATTAAGAGAGGAACTTTTTGGTGTTGCTAATGGAGACAACCCACTGTATGTTGGATCGTTAACGTCGACCGGAGTATAAAATAGAGTGGAATCGCCACCATTAGAACTTGCTAGTGATGGAGATGGAGTATCTTTGGAATTTTGTATAGGCGTTGATGAAATTGATGTCCTTTTGGTTGGTGATTGGATACCATTCACTTTTTTTATAAACGTTTCATCAGGTGTATTTCCATTTAAATGTTTGGCAGGAATATTTGATTGGTCTATTGATAGAGTCGAAAATTTATCAGATAACGAAGATAACGACTTCTTACGCCTTATAGGTAAACTAGTTGGTTTAGAATTTTTAGTTGGTGAATAATCAGATATATTTTCCAAATCTGGCATATTTTCTTTATGTATTGCTCCTATGCCATTTTTGAACGGTGACTAAAATATTTACAAAATAATTTAATTTTAATAATGGCTTAATAAATGAAAGTTATCGTTTATAAACTACATTATACATAATATATTGTTACTTAGGATATGTTTCGACAACGAAACATTTAAAAAAGTGAATACAATATTTACAGATATGTATTTTGAAAAATTATAGGTAAATTATATATTAATACCTGTTTTGAAACCGTTTTGTTTTGTATTTCTTGTAGTTCTTCTGAATTTGAATATGGTTGAGACGTTGATCCATCTTTACCATTTTCAATACCACCTTTGACAAATTAGTATATAAAATATATTAATATTTAAATAAATACAATACATTTGCATATTTGTACAACATAAATGAATATTACCTAAACTTTTGTCCGTTAACCATGTCGGTTGTCCAATACGTCCTGGAGATGACGATGGGGAGTTAATCAGTTCAGAACGAGCCCAGTAGTACATATAGTCCAACTAAGTATAAAACACAAATGTATATTTAATTATCTTTAATATTAATTTTGCATCGGCTTGTAGCTTATAATGTAAATAAAGAGCACTTGTAATTGGAATTATATAGTCACAATATTATAATAAAATTAAAATCGTACCATTGTTGAAATAAAAAAATGTAGATCATAATATAATATAGTCTTGTGGGTTGTCATTTGAAAAACGAAAACCTAATACTATTTTATGGAAAACACCTACAAACTTCCTACAAATCAATTAGGTCTTATATTTGCTTTTTAAAAGTTATCTAATTTTGAATAGATAAGAATTATTTAATGTTTCTTATTGAAATGTAACGAATTATTAAAAATATCAAACAATAATCATTATTTTAAATGAACAGCAATTGTGTTATGAGGGAACTATTTAGTGGTCAGCGTAGTACTACATATGTTTTCAGATACAGTTAAAATTATAATACGATTTTAACGTTGTAAAGATGAACCATGTATTTCGTAAAGTCATTTTATTGGGTATTGTATATAAATGATAATTTTTCAAGGCTGTAATATTACGAGACCTGTGTAGGTATTCTAAACCGGTAATAATTTAGTTGTTATTGATTTTATTGCCAAAGTAAGAGGACCGAGAATACCTAAGACGAAAGTTGATCTATAGTATCGTCTATACAGTTATCGTTTAAAATAATCCTATGTTTGTCATAAATAGAGCATGTACACTACCCAAAAGTCCTTGATAAATGTAATAAAATAAAATGGAAGACCCGAAGACAAATCATTATTAACATTTTTTTTTAAAATACATACTTGATAGAAAAACAGAATGGTTATTATATCAATCAATTTTTAATCATAATTACATATGTTTTTAATGTATCTTGTAGTATTTAATATTTAGCATCTGTATTTTTATTAGAATTTCATACATAGTATATGCATTGTACTTACAATATACATGTTATACGATCCGTCCAACACGTTAATTGTTATCTTAATAAATAAATTAAATCTCTCACATAAAATTATGTTATTAACTAATTTCTAAATATTTTATGTATTTATGTTGTAGATATTTTGTCTTAATAAATTTTTTTAAAGATATATGTTTTAATTCATTTGTATTTACATCGATTTGTATTGTGTACATAGTAAATAATACATTGTTAATTGAATACGAGTGAATAAGAAAATACCTTAATGTATACCGTTTGAACAGTATTAAGTTCTGTTATTTTATATATATATGTACTACTTCATAAGTTTATTTGTGAAGATTCAAAAAGTCAAAATTGCTAGTTAAAATAATATCACACAGGTAAACACTGAAACACCCTTTCAGTATGACAGTATTATGTTTGTTTGTAGATACATTTTTAGATCCAAAACAAACATACCTACTCAAAGAAATAATAATCAATAAGTGTTTTAATTTTAACTTAAATGTGTTATACTATTATATTTGATCTAAAATTAAAACATAAGAAATGTTTTTATTATATTATGCATGACTTGATGTTCAAAACAATATTAAGAGATAATTTTTTAACGTTTTTGTAATTAATAATACTAGTTTTTGATACTCTAAAATTATCCTATATCTAACCATAAGCTACTTAATCTAACCTCTATATATTTCTAAGAATTTTAAACTTCTTGTGGTGTAAGATATAATTATCAACAAGGAGAGTTTTTATGTAATTCTACGCCAAATATGCAAAATTTGTGTTGGGTTGGCAGTTTCTTTCCTCCTCTAATTCTTAATGTAAATATGCCGCGAGCAGTTGCATAAATAAAAATGCAGCTATGTGACTCTTATACCTATAATATTGCAGTAACGTTTTAGGAATTTTGTCTCAACTAATTACTAAAAAAAAAATCCAACAACTCATTATATTATTATAATATACAAAATGTTTACCAAGCATGCTCATCCCATTTTTCCTTGAATAATTTTTGATTTTTGGAATTTTTAAATATATGTAAAGACCATATTTTTAAATATTCAGATTTTGTACACCATTCGTGTAAAACCATTTTTCGGCGACATAAACTTCTTTTTTTAAACACGAACAAATTCTTTTTACTCTAAATTATGAAACAGATGTTCATGTATCTAAATCATAAATCGAACAAGTAGTTTCTGAGTTATTAAAATGTATAGTAAACTAGTCTTTAAAAATGGTATAACTTTAAAATATATGCAATATTTAATCTAATACCTATAATTATACTCAGATAATTTTTCCAACTATAAAATGTTGATAGATAATTAATAACAACTATAATTTTTAAATAATCATAGCGACATAGCCCCCATATCTAACAGACTTATTATCCTTTAAATAACTCAAAAACTACTCGTTCAATTTTCTAATTTTTATACATCAACATTTTCAAAAAAATCATCTACGCCTACTTAATAATTAACAGAAATAAGAGTGATTCTCATTGGAAATAAACAAGGTGATATCGCCACAGGATACACCTTGAATGGTATACAACATCTAAAGGATTTTAAACTAAATTCATAAAGCATACTTGAAAATTATTATATTAAATAGTAAAATATATTATAAAATCAATGATAACAGTCAGCATTATTATACGTTTAAACATAATATGTTGTTACAATGTCATAACATAAATTCAAAACAACTGGCATAAAAATAAAAATGTAATATTCATTCCTTTTGCAATTTTCCACATAGCACATATAGTCTGTACTTATCTATATTAGTCAGTTGGGTAATGAAAATATCCTTTCTCAAAACTCACAGAAAACTCACAATCAATAATTACAATATACTGCGCCAGTCCTCTCGTTGCAGCTGCGGTGTTCATGTCATTATATTGTGTATAAGTGTAGGTACCTACTACCTACTAAACGCCGTAATAACTGGTGACTGGCGTAGGCCATAGAATAAGCATATAATATAATATATTCCATAACGTTGCACTCACTCTAAACAGGTCGCCGGCTACCGTAGCATCCTTGTCTCGTATCTGTTTGATGACGCCTGCAGTCACCAGATCCGTGCAGATTTGAGGCAACAGCAGCCGGGCATCCCTTCGGCGTTCCTCCGTATTGAACGATGAAACAAGCCAGTTGACCAGCACTTGACCTGTGTATAAACAAAAAACGGATATCCGTGACGTTAATCATCATATTCATGACCGAATTTGGCAGGGCGTATTGAGATGATGCCCCGGGCCACCACATTTTTAGGGGTCCCATAGGCACAAAATATAAAAAAATGTAATATGACTTCCCGTTCAATATTTAAGAAAAAAAAAAAATAAGAAAAATGTTATTTTAGGAAATTGAAATTGAAATAGTATACATTATTTTATTACTGCAGCGGCGTAAAGTAAACGCACATTTTCAAGACTCAAAATTATAAAAAAAAAAATTAGACTGAGAGGTATAATGCATAAATGTCGTTTGAAAGTGATGTATTGGAGAGTTTATCATTTGATGATATTTTAGATGACTTTTTAGAGAAAAAAAATCAAGGAAAGTACCTATCCAATTTGTACATATTGTTACAATATATTTATATTTGTTTTTAATCAAACACTTTTTGACCTTAGATTATTTTATACAGATATACGTATAACTACATTTTTAGGTGATACACAACTGTATGAATTGATGAAATTATGAAACATAAATATTTATTTATAATTAAAATTATATTTTACACACGGTAACTAAGACATTTTTATTATGGACTACCTAAGGGCCTCAACCCTCTTGTCTTTCCATGGGCCCCTTAAATCCGGCTCTGATTATATTGTTTTAACAATAACGACTTGATTTATTTGAAGGAAAAATTCTTTTTTTATAGTTTTCAAGTGATTAAAAATAAAAAAAAAATACCCACACATTCTAAAAACTGTATTCTATAATCTTTTATACAAGTACATAGTAATACCCACGCTGCTGAGCGTGAGAGAAGACGAGTGAAACGTAATCGTAAGTATTATTATTTTATGTCATGCGTCGTGCTATAATATGTAGGTAATATTGAGTACTTGTATCTAATAATAACGTGCCGCGAGTGATTATAATAATATTATAATTATTGCAGCGGTACAATTGTGGCGGTTGGACTCATTTTTGGCACGTTTTTTAGACTGTTTGTTTTTTTATGACGGTATAAGGCATAATAATGGTAATACAAAGTATCTAACTAACTATACATTATTATATTACGCGCATATCGCGGGTAAGCATGGAAAGAAAATAACTGGACCCGTCATCCTCGCTTATATCGTATCACTATATGTATAATATATTATACGTTTATTTAAATACCTATTCGTTTTGAAGTAGTCGAGTAAATTGTCGAGAAAAAAACATATCTAGTCGTAATTATACAATCATAATTTTAATAAATTCAAGGACGCCCGGCGCAGATGTCTGTTGGTCACATTTTTAACATAAAAATAAAATATACATGATATATAGTATTTATACATAATTTTCTGCACGAGCCAATATTATACAATGGAAAGTACTCGGTCAAAAATAATTGCTGTGCAAAATGCGATTAAGAATTTAATACGTATACGCGTAAAGCTGTAAACGTAATATGAAGTATCGAGTCTATACACGAGTGTACATTTATATATTATATTTATGCAAAATAAACTGATATTCGCTACTACCTGTAGCTGGAGGGTATCTGTTTTTCCGATTATTATACACGTGGAATTATCATCAGCGGGATTTTTTATTGGAGAAGGAGGACATTTGATTTGCCGTAAGTATAATTCATACATTATACAAGTACAATAAACAAAGGCTATAATATTATAACCGGAACTGAAATATGAATTTCTACTGTTATAGCATTAGTTATGCTAAATTATACTTAACGACTTTAGCGAAAAATCTTTTTAAAAGATCCACTTTCTCAAGAAATCACTCAATGCTTTCAGGTATGAAAAAAGCTTATGATTAATGAAACACGTAAGGTGTAACAAAAACTTAAAGCTACAATAGTCGTCTTAATAGATGCAGATAAATCATTTTTTTCATTCACAGTAAACCAGTTAAATTTAACTTAACATTTAAATGTTGACAATAATACCTAATATCTATTTTACTTCGAATGTGTATAGTAATAAAAATAAAAATAATATTAAATAGTTGGCAGGCACTTAGTTAACTGTCTAAAGTAATAATGTGTACAAATTATCAAACTTGTTAGCCTGTGTATTTTTACAAGAATGTCGTAGAGATATGCAAACATATGCATAAAAATATTGCATTAGCAATAACATATATTTATGAAACGAAAAATGAATTAATTGTAGGTTGCAAATTTGCTATAATTCATATGCATAGAAGCAATATCCAAATTCCATGAATAGTAATAAATGATTTGCTGATTTTATACATTTCCTGGTCTTATGTTGGTACAATAAATTTGTATTTCGTTTGAAATAACGCCTAGACCTTATACGGTTTAAGACATTACGAATTACGATAGCCTTACCGCGACATAAAACCAAAGAAAATTATGAATAACGACATAGTAGGACTGGAAACTTGAGTCACATATATGTTATTACTTATATACACATTGACTGGAGTCCTAAGTAAACAATATATTATATATGCAGGTATTTAAAATGTTTACGTATAGGCAAGATACACAATTTGTCACTATTTAAAATAATTGTTATCTAGTCATTTAATATTCTAAGACGTATGAATATTATTATTATTTATAGCTTTATTGTAGCATATGGTTTGGTTTTGCTTAAGTTTGTTTTAAGGCATATTAGGCATATAGGAGTACAACGATTATTTATTTATTTTTGTTGTGACTCGTTATTGGTCATTGGGGATTTAAAATATTTTACAATTGATTTTGTAAGAATAAATAAACTAATGGTAAATAAATAAATAAAAAAATAACATATTATTATTTTAGAAATACAAGTTGATATAATTTGTTTAAAAGTTTTGAGATAATAATGTGGTTGGTAATGTTTTGATTAAAACGGGGTGAGAATTGATAGCTAATGATATTTGATCCAGAAATTTGCTTTTATTTAAAAGCTTTCTGAAGTGCGGAAAGAATATTATTTACGCTTATTTAAACGAATTCCGCATGAAACTATCAAATAGGCACATTGCATATTATAGGTTATTTTTATTCATTAGGAAACTGTGTAAATTGGGTATGACTTATATATGGAACTTGATTATTATTACCTCGAGTTTTCAAGAAATTTACTGCGGGGACGTGTTCATTATGTCGATGTGTCATCTTACTTTATTACATTAAGTTTTGTGAGTTTGGAGTTTCAGCTGACTTTCCATTTGTAGTTTAATTTTGTTTTTATTTTGTACATAGGTACCTTTTAGTTAGTATTGATGTTTGTAACATTAATGCGATGAGATAATATATGAATATTGTGCTTCTTTCAGCTAAATCTGTTTTTTTAAAGTATTTGAAACAACTTGGCTACGAAAAAATCAGAAAACTATTCAATATTATAATATCTTCATCATTAAATAAACAGATATAAAAATACACCCATTCTTATAAATATAGATAGGCATCTGACAAATGCAAGGATATGAGGATGTATCAGATATTCGTATATATATGCTATTTGTCAAATTTATTTTATTTACAATATTTTTATCTAAATATGCTTCTGTGCTCGGAGTAGTTGATTTTAGGGTCTCACTTCAAAAAAATTTAAAACCTTATATACATTTATACATAATATATCCAATCTAAAATCACTGTACACAAACATTATACTTACGACCTTCCCATAAACATCAAACCGTATGCTATCTTTCTCTTTTAAATAACCTTTTAAGTTAAATTACTTATTTTATACCTTTGGATTAATAAAAATAATATAATAATAAAATTCTGAATTGTGAACTATATAAGCTTTTTTATTTATATTATTTATTCTAGGTTTGACTGAATTTAATTTAAGCGGAACACAATGAGAGCTACGCCAAATCCACTAACTAACTTCACATAAAACGAATAAGTGTAAAAAAAAACTTAAATACAATTACCATAATAATTCCTTTAACTACATAGATAGGTATTAAATACTTAAAAAAAATCATACAGACGAACAATTTTAATGATTCACTTAATGCCTATACGAGTATATGAATAAAAAATTTTACTTTTTATCTTTACTTTTATTGATCCGAAATATAATCATTAAAAAACTAACGTTGTAATGATTTTTATTAGATTTTTGTTATGCTTTATTATACTTCCTTAACTTTTTTAAAATCAATAATATTGAACTACAATACTCGAGTCTTCGACCGTATTCTATTTACCCTTGCACTTATTTATAATCCATAGTATATTAGTACAATATTACTATTTACTATATTATTATATAAAATGGAAAGTCCTATTTGGAGTAATAGATACCAAAATTCCTGGTCGACTTTCAACAACACACAATCACGATATAAATTAATGAAAACAATTTCACTCTATATAATTATGATTTTTATACAATCTTTTGTATAAGATATTTATTTAATTTAAAAAGGTATTAGGCCATTCAAACAAATATTATATGGCAGGTAGTCAGTTGTTTTTGATTTATTTATTTTTTTAAAATTATATTTGATATTTATAGAAAATTGTATTTGGAATTTAATACCTATGTATTGTGTTATCTGGTTAAAATTATTCGTGATCGACAAAACCGATGATCCGTGATGATTGCAACTTATGATAAGTTCTTTAGTTAATGTATTATTATGCATGGCTATTGTAAATGCGGTCAACAAACTACGCCTTGTATACACTATACGCGATGTATATAATGTATATATTATATGACTGTAGGGTAGGGTTTAGAACATTACAACACACACGCACTACATTGTAATTAAATCCGTCAATATATATAGTATTGATAGGTGCACTGAATGGTGTTGTGGAAATAAAATTGTTTTTATTTTATTTTAGCTGTACCTATATAATGTATACATAATACATACCTACATATAGAGCACATATACGTATTTAAGACTTAATAATAAATTACAATAATTTCTCTCGCAATCTCGAGTAAATTATTTGCCTCGCCGAACAACAATGTAGTGGTCCGAGTTTGTTAACAATTCATTTTTCGGTTTTGTTTTATTTTTGATTACATTTTTTTTTACTTTAACAGTATATTGGTACTATGTAGACCATTAATAGTAAAGTTAGCCTGTGGTTATTATATAAGTACATATTCGAATTATTAGTTTTATAACGATTTATATTAAAATGTGCTTATTAAAGATCACTAGCAATGAGATCGCTGTAGATTTAATCATTTCAAGTAAGTACAATACTACAATTTGTATAAATATATCGAATATCAATAGATACTGGAATGAAGAGACAATCATGTTTTAAATGTTTCGAACATTTGTGTTTTAGACGCGTAGGCATGTATATTATAAATATATATATATATAATACATTAATATAAATACGATGTCTTATATATAAGTAATAAGCAATTCCTACGATGTACTAGTAAATATAAGATAAAAAAACAATTATATATATATATATATGTACACGGAATATTAAAAAAAAAATTACAAACAGATGTGATAAACGCATTTAATACCCCTATATTATGTATTTATTTTTATTTTAAGAATACAATATGCAGGTATTGTTGTCTTTTTGAAAAAAAAAGCCGTAGCTGGTACCTATTTTTTTAATAAAATCAAATCGTCATGTACACGCGTAAAAAATATAATCACTAGAGAATAAAGAATAAATAATAATAGTTGTATAACGAGTATCTTGATGCACTCGCTCGTACACTTTTCACACCTGTCAAGTTCGTCGTCCGTCAATTATAGGTACACCGAAACAAAATAATAAAACGGTAATCAATACAAAATACTATCTAGCCGAACTATCTGACGGAAATCTCAAACTGTTCAAGCGAGAATACGGTATCGTAAGGCTATATGCGTATTATAAATATTTTATTTGTTCGTATATTATAGGCAATAAAATGATGTCGCTTAAATAACATTATCATTTACTCTTCTTTATAGATATTTTATTAGATTTAATAATAACAATGACGTGATGCTATTTGAATATTTTTCATACATTGACAAGACAATACGCCATTTTTGTTTAGATGGTCAGTCATATAAATATATTTTTGTTAATATTGGTATATTTTTTTTTTTGTAAGTACTGTTATTATACCGTTGAAAATATGTAGTAGGTATCTTAAAATCTCAGAATTTATACAGCTGATAAATAAAGGGTCATATTTATTATATCTTCACAGTTTTTGAAAAACTAAAAAAAAAAAATGTAGGTATATCCAAAAATAACAAAATAATAATAATAATAATAATATAATCCATATTTTAGAATTTTAATTTATACAGTAGTTATTTTTTAAAGCCATCTTATATTGATAAAATAATTAATTTTGATTTAAAAAGGATTTTAACTACTATGACTTTGATTCTATAAAAAAAAAGTTATCGAAATAAGATACATATTTTTTACAAGAAAAGTGTACGTTAAATAAGTTATTGAAATTGAATAATGAAATCATTACCATTTTTAGCTTACATTTTTACAATATATAAAATATTACATTACCTATTAACATTTAGATTTAACACATAAGTACAAATACAAATGAAGTAGGGGCGTTCTCACGGAGGAGGGATTAGGGAATAACTCCCCACTTATCAGAAATTAATTTGTTTATATAAACTAAACAATAGTATATTAAATAAAGAACTTTTTATTATTATGTTTTATTTTATTAGTATGTATAAAAATATTTTAAGTATATGAGAGTTTAGTTTTACGATTTACTTTGCAAAGTGTTTTCATGAAGATATTTTTATCTCTCTCCAGTCTCCATTGAGAAAACTGAAAGCTATGGCTGTTCCTTTATTGTTATTATAAAATTAATTGAAGATGTATTGACTAAACTCAGCAAAAAAAAAAATAAATAAAAAAATAGATATCATATTAAATCAATATTCAAATTATAAATCTGCAAATGTAAAAGTACTTAAAATACCTTCTAATCGTAATTATTGCACGTAAATATGTAATTATATATCTAATAAAATATTTTCATGGATCTGCCTCCATGGAAATCATAACTTCCTAACTCTTTAATTGTTCTTAATTATTTAATAGATAGGTTCAGTTAATTAAAATATATATTTGCTGAAAATGTCATGAAATATGAGAATTTAAAAATTATACCTATAATAAATTCATATAAATAAATTTGAATAAAAAACGTTTATTATATTATGTGGTTAGTATTAAAAAAAATAATTCTCATAACTAAATTTTCTCTTTAGAGATTGAACTTAAATATTTTTGTGTGAAAAATAGTAATATATAATTTTGTAATAAGTAATAATGAATTATGTTTTGTTAATAGATTAATAAGAATCTAAAATTGTAATTTGTTATAACGAATTACACATATAATATAATTATCATCAATAAACTGACGTAATCTGAAAACGAACTAGTCTTTTTCACATGTAAACGAATAATAATTTATATTGGGTATAACAAAAAGTTGCAATAGATTATTCTAATTATGATTTTTATTTATTATTAAGTTATAATACCAGGCAGAAACCAACTGGTCAATCTACGATTAAAGTATGTTATTATGTCAACAGTATAGCAAAACGAGTTTTTGAGGAAGGTTATGATTTGTCCACTGCAATTTTAGCTTTATAATTATTATTATCACCACCTTTGACATAAAATAAAGATAAACATATATAATAATTAATATGTTAGACAATGGAACGGAAGACTATTGAATTGTATCTATGCTTATATAATTAGAAAAAAATGTTAACACGTCATAGTCAAATCAGATAGGTGTTACAGATAGCTATTAGATACATTATATAATATAAAACAAGCACAAAAAGGTAAATTCAATAAAATTGCCATAAATACATTTTTTTTGCATCGACTGTGTATTAAAAATAGATAATCGTGTATTCATATATAATTGATTGTAGAAATATAAAATCTATAAATACAAGTGTTTCTAAAAAAATTTACGAACAAAATATTTAAAAAAAATATATAGTCTTAGCTTTTATGTAAAATAAGTCTTATAAATTTCAACCTGTATAACATTTTTTTTTATAAAAATTTAATTACAATTATTATAATTAATATTTATTGCAATTATTACTATACCTAATAAAATTTACATTTTAAGTTTTAAATTTAAATTTGTTTATTAAGTAACTACCAATCATGTATGTACTTATTAAGAATTGAAATATAAATTTTTCCAAACATATTTTTATGACAATTTTATTATAAATATAATGATTATTTTTGCGAAATTATAGTAGATAATAAGAAATATAAATAAATTATGATAAATAATATTTTGTTTGTTGATTTTAAGCAATAATATTTATTAAAATATATTATTATAAACCAATTAATTATTATATCAATAGTTATCGACACAACTAGATTAAAAAAAGGCACGCTGGGACGCAATTATATACTTATGACATTTTCTAAACCTTTTTTACTCAGACGCAAGAAATATACACCAAAAAAATCTGGGCTACGGGCTTATTGCAACATTTATTCCAGTTATTTATAATTTGTAGACATTATTTTATTTTAATCAGCATACAATATCAATATTGTACCTATAATAATCATAATTCATCGCTCATATAAAAAACGTAAGTACTTTAGAATAGATTATCCACACTAAATCATATTTTACGATACAATATAAAATTATAAACATATCTATTTGTATTCATTTCAAGTGTAATAAGTTATTTTTCATATCATTGACTATAAAAAAAAAAAAAAAATGAAAGTCACCGGGTAGGTACAGTATAATTTTTGATGTTGAATTTAGCGTGAAGTCAAAATCGAAGGTTATGTAGAAATAACATTTGAACGCATTTGGTTTTTTAAAACATATGCTTGCAACATGTTCTAAAATATTTAACCCAAGTACCTACTAAAAAAAAAGTGATCACTTCATAGAAATATTTCGCGTCCTCCCATAACCTGCCAAACTAATAAATATACATTTTAACAAACATCAATTCGCCCTCTAAAACGTCCGTACATATACAATAATAAAATATGTTATGATTTTTAATTTTTTTTTTTTAATAAAGAATGTTTTGATTATAATGTTAGTTGTTACTGCGATGACTAAATCGTAGAAGTACCCCACATAATATATAATATCAAATTGTTACTACACGTACGTCGTATAGACTATATAGATGATCATACGCGTCGTATTTCGTCGTGCAGCAGCCTCCTTATTTCCGTACGAAAGAGAGTCGTAGCAAAGATATTCGATCAGCGTGTTTAACAATATACTTATTAACGGATGAAGGATGAGTAGCCGCTGAAATCTGCAACCACGTTCACGCGAGTGTTTTTAGTGAAAAGACGCGCGAGATTATTGCGACCGATCGAACGTCCAAACGCACACTGATTAGTACCGATAATATTACCATGTGGTGTGGGACATTGCGGCGGCAGCGGCGGCGGCGACGACGATGATGACGACGGCCAAGAAGGTCGACCACCGGTTGAAAACGGCTGTACGAGGTAACATACGACAGTACGTACACGAACATTTTATCATATTATTATGATACATCTTTTGGGCCAACAAGTTATCCGTAAATCTCTCTCTCACACACACACTCGCGCACTGCATTCTCTCCCTTTCTGCGCATATATAATATAGGGACACACATGTCGGTGTGTACTGTGTGAAATTATATTGTGTATATTATATTACATTATATTATCATTCGACATACTGCAGTAGTATATACTTATAATAATACGACCTAAACACAAAACCGCCACCTGCCGGTTTTCGCGCACGCGCGTCGCCTCCACGGCGCAGAGTCACGACGGTCGTCCGTTTTTGGGGAGGTGCGCGTGCTGTCCGACATCACGATTAAACGACCGGTAAAAGGAACACACGATTTTGCGGCGCTGTACACAGTCAGAGAGAGGAATGGATAGATAGAAAAATTCGATCGTGATCGCGGCGCTATAATAATAATAATAATAGTAAAAATAAGCCGCGATGACGGGCGTATCACGCGCGTGTCGGCGTCGCGTCGGTGCGGTGATCTACAAAAGATAAAAATCGGTTTGATGGACGGACGGGTGACCGCGATCCGATATCGAAAAACTATCTACTCCGCTATGCCGCTGCTGCCGAGCGTTCGTCCAAAGACTCTAACAGACGATCGGGAGAGCTGCGGCAGCAACAGCAGCTGTCGCGGGCCGCGAACGTCGTAGTCGTATCTCATCGCAGAAATCACCTTCCCCATACTCCCACCTGCACCACACACTTTGAACGAGTCCGTGGGAGCATTTTTGCGAGCAATAGTTAGGGTTGCCGATGATATACATCATGTCTATATGTGTAGGGCCGTGGGGTGCTAGGGGGTACTGAAGCACGCTCATATTATTTTTGCTACCTATACTTACATTTTTAAATATAATCTATTTTATCGTTTACTATTAACTAATACAAAAATATTTTGCCAATGACTCAGTATCAAAAACCAATTTAAATCTTCGGAAACATCAAATGCTAAATTATATTTCTAATAAAAACATCAATAATTTGTTGTATTTATCTCGTAGACATTCGACAGTTATTGCATGCCGATATGTCGATTGTTGATGTAATATGTGTGCACGCATTTATGATTTGTTTTTTACACATAATATTTTTATTTGAATTTTTTATTATAGTTTGGAAAGACGTATATATATTATAATACATTGATTTTAGACGCGGGTATACTCATATTTTTATACAAACTATAAGCTGAAAACAAAAAATATTCGAGAAACGTATGTTCACTATATTACGACAGTATGTAAACTATTTGTTGATAAGCATTAAATTAAAATAATATTAATTTCAAGATTACGAGTTTGTAGTTCTTTTGTAATTAAATATGAATCATTAATATCATTGATATAAATATACAAAAACATATATAAAACTAAGTAAAATTAAAATTGATCTCATTAGGTTTTTATGGTTTTCTGGAAATATTTATATAAATTAAGTGTTATAGGTAACTTATAACTGCGTGAGGGTGAATCTGTCCCCAAACCTTATTTTGCTTTCAAAAAATGTTAGGACTTTAGCCCCCCCCCAACTCAAAGGGGTAGTTATCCCATGAATTCACATCGTTTAAACCACGTTTCAAACGAAATTAAGTTGATCCCATACACGTATGTTTTGTTTTGCTGCAATGTTAGAAATGTACAATACAGCAAATTTTTGTTCAACAAAATCAATTTTTAGTTGGATAATATTATTACATAATTTGTGTATAATAAATTAAAATGAAAATACAATTAGTTTGTTTAATTTTAACATAAAATAATTAATTAAGTTTAATAATTGTTCAATTCACTCCAATATTAAACTATAAGGCTATTATGCAAATTTGTTGTGTTGCACGTTTGTAAGACGGACACAAAAGACAGACAATGCGGGGTTGACGTCTTCTTTAGACGTCGGCATGCTCTTTTTTCATTCGGTCTTCTACAACGACATAGTATGTCTTTTGACGATTGACTTAAATAATAAATTGATTTATAATATAGGAGTACACAACCACAGGATTACGTCAACTACGCTGTAAATATATATACATAGGCACAATACATTATATATATATTAATCATTTTTTCTACGTATAATGCTATAGCAGAGAGAATAACTACGACTACGTATAAATACCGTGAGCCCGTAACTGAACCCTCATCTAAGGGAGGGGGTAGCATTTTTTTATGAAGAATTTTTTTCCAATTCACAGTGTTACCAGAACAAGAGAATAAGAGAACAGCTCGACGTCATATTTTATGGTAATTTTATCTTTCATTTTTGATGAGTAAATGATAATAACCATCATATTTTTAAATTATTCAATAAACTTATAGAAATTAATATTGTGGGGACATACTGGTCATACGGTCATACGAGCTTGTAAGGTGGATGATTGTTCCACCACTTATAATACGTGCCAGACGCCAGCCAATATCAGATTTCGTACACATCATATATATTATACGTAACAACAGTATAATGTAATAGGTATGTCTTATAATTTATGTAGAATTGTAGAAGTTTTATAAGATTATTAATTTATCTATACTTGATATTCATCATATAATAATAAATTATGTATACCATTATTGTATTTCATTTGGATCGCGGATTGTATAGGGAAAAAAATTTGATGAGATGTTATTTTTTTTTACAAGTAATATTTTAAGAGGACACCACAACAGTATGTATTGTCTCCGTCTTACAAAAAAAAAAAAAACGTAAACGTACAAATTAAGAAGTTTTACGTTCACAATAATCTATTTTACTCAGTGATCTTTAAAATAAGAATGAATTAACACATTATATAACTTTAATGTACGATTATTATCCAGGGCATTTCAGAGGTTATTATTTTAATTTTATTTTTGAAACAAGTTATGATCGTTTTAAAATGTACAAAAAAGTTTAGTTTTAAAATACTCACTTATAAATCATAATTTGTTTTGTAATTAAAATATCAATAAAGGCTCTGAAATTTAAATTGTATAATAGGTTAATTCATCACTCTATTTGTTGTTTAATAACAGAGTAAAATTGGACTACCAACTAGAATTATTTGGAACTCACAATTTGCCATGTTGTGCGTTTGTCTTCTTAATGATATTTTTAATTTATAGATTATACATTTTTTTGTGCTCAGTCGTTCGATTTTTGTTAATGTCCACGTGAATTAGAAATATGTGTGACTAATAATATGAGGCATAACTTCAAGAATTGTAACAATGCCTAACAATTATTGTAACTAATATAAGTAAGTAATTATAATTTTTAAGAAGATGATTATAATAAACATATTATATTAGTTAATGATTAATGTACGCTTATTACATACAAATATTATAATATATATTATTCCTATATTGATGTGTATTACGTAATTTTAGAGTTACGTAAATATTTTTTAGGTATATTAGTTTTTATAGATATAACAGACAGATACATCGCAAAAATAAACTATAGTATACAATGCACATATAATGAATGTTACGTAAAATCATAGTTGATTACTGTTAATATTGTATTGGTCGTTGCAGATATAGGAATAATTTAATGTTTTTAACTATAAAAAGGTTTTTTTATAGGTACTTCAAGTTAAAAAAGTTAACTCCAAATTTCATTTCTATCTAAACGTCTGTGACATATTAATCTAATATGGTTCACTCCTCTAAAAATATATGTATACACATTACACATATGTTTATTGTTTAGTCACTCAAACCACGGACCCCATCAGTTGATAAACGTTATGTGAACATCCAATATATGAATATACAATGAACCTACTGCTACCATACTGATAAATGATAAACTGAAAAATGTAAAATAATAACGTCAGAGGAATTATGGTTAATGGTGTGTATCTAACAGAAACGACACCCCTGTTTGTAAATAAACGATAATTGAATCGTTGAAGCGTCTTCCTCTAACCTTTATCATAAAAATATAGTAATAGAATAAAAAATCTACCATTCTTGTATATAAACGAAAAATCGTCAATTTCTAACGAGAGGATATGAACAAATTATTATATATATATTATATAATATTTCTCTACATGTAACATTATAACAAAATAATATATGTTTTACATTTCTTTAGGAAAAAATTGTCAACACATATATATTAAACGTGGAATTATGAGACACAATTTTAACAATTATTTACACATTTTTACACATAAAACAGTAATCAGGTTATATTCATAAATATTATCATTATTGATATTTGTATATGCGCATAATTTATGCAAGGTGATTCTTTTAAAGGTGAAACTCATTTTTTCGAACAGTAACATCGAATTATAAATGAGTGGTTAATTAGTTATAAATTATAATTATTGAAAGTTTAGATGCGAGCAGAGGGAATAGTAAAATGTTGGCCCACTACTATCCGCTCAACAAAACTTAAATTATCTACTTAAATAAATTATGACATTTACAATACAAAATTGTATTAACTATAGAAATTGTAAAAAAAAAAATATTCGCAAAAACATTCATACTTACTATACAAGATAATGAATGTTTACTGTTAAAAAAAAATCACCCTGTATATTATGTTTATACACCCACTTGCACTAGACGGACGGGGCATAGAAAATTAGACACTGATTCACAGCAGACAACGCGAACGGATTTTTCATTATCGACAGAGAAAAAAATACCCAATAATGATGTTTTACCGAAAAATAATATAATGAAATCTCCGACAATCATACGAAGCTGCAGAGGTTATTGTTTTCCCACAGTCATTCAATATTAGTACACGAGGCGGTGATTACTGTTGATCTTTTTTCTTTTCCTATTAGTCGGTTTATTCCAAGGCTATCCGGTATCTTTTTTTCTATCTTCCGGTCGTAAGCCAAAAATAATCGAAAACCGGTTTTGTGTAAAATGCAATTCGACTCACAGAATGAACGTGCGGGTGCTCTCGCTTGCAATATGTACCTTACATAATATATACCCGCGCGTTACTGCAGCGGACGAATAATCGCTTACCTTCGAACTTTTCACGGTTCCTGAAGTCCAACTTTTCCGGTACGTGTTTCGGTCTCACTGGCTTTTGGTCTTTGGTGGCCTGGTCCAGCGTGACCTTGGCGACCCTCCTGAGAACGCTCCCGTCCTTGGGACCGTCGCTCAGTTGAGAGGAGTTACTGCGTCGGACCGCCGGGTCCACCACCTGCACCTGACCTACGAACACAAATCAATCATACATCAATTTGGTACAGGTATATACGATCGTGTATGTAATATATCTATATGGCTATGTGCCTGTAGAGTGTAGGTGAAAGGTATATAGTTCGTGTCACACGATGTGAACCGTAATATAGTGGCATACGGCGTGGTTACGGTAAATAAAGGTATACTCGTACGTTATCTCTGCATTTGATTCGTGCACTACAAATAGAAATTTCCAATGGAGAGGGTGAATTTTATTAATACATATATTTATGTTTTATAAATAATTTCCACATTTTTATAAAGTGAAAAAAAAAAATACAATAAGGAGCCGTGGAGGGAGTAAGAACTCCCCCACCAACCCTGTAAGTACGCCATTGTCATACTTAGATATGCACATTTTGAGAACAGTATCAACGAATATAGTTGTTTTTCTTATAAGAACATATTTTGATTTATACAACTGCTTTTTTAATAATGACGACATGTTTTAGTTTATATAGAAAATAGAAACATATTACTGTATTAATATTTACTATATAATATAAATCGCCTCATTCGTAGATTGTTTTATCAATTTCGGCCTCATCTAAGATAACTTCATAGTATACATTTAAAAAAGTATTGCTAATCTAATTAAATTAAAGTGTCATACTTTAAATTTGTTTTTTAATAAAGTAAACACAACGTATTCCAATAAAGTGATATTTATTTAATGCAAATCATGTATATCTATAATTAAATAATTAATAGCAAATGGAAAAAGCTAATTGAAAACTAAGTAACTGTTTAATATTAGATAAGAAAAAGTATTGAAGTGGCGATCAGCTATTGTAATAATATCCCGCTCTTATTTTAATTAGATAATACAAATATTTGATGATGCATATTGAATATTGTAGATAAATATTTTTTGTATATGCACATACTCAGACATTTAATTTGTAATTTTACTTTCTATTTTATTTACATTATATATATGCTTCTTCGTGAAAAAACTAGTAAGTAATACAAGTCATATCTTAAGTATAATATATACTATATAGGATATTATACAAATTATATGATAAATTAAATATTATAATTATATATATATATCATTAAAGAAATAATTAAGACTAACATATTCAATTGAAAAGAATATTCATTATTACTTTAATTGGTATACTCAAAAATCAACATTGAATAAACAGATTAAAACAAACGATTTTTATATTATGATGGCTATAATCATAACTTAATGTGTTGGGAACGGTTATTAAAATATACACGGATTAATATTTTTCTTTCGTTCATACATAAAGGTGATTACGTCCTCTTGGTTTTGAAATTATTTTCCCACGATCCTAAGGTAGGTACTTAAAACTTATTTAGCACAGTTTAAATATATTATTTTGCTACACCATCTAATTAATACACTGGAAATGACTGGAACAGGTGTTATGATCATAATAGCTGTTGTGCCCTACCTAGTCACCATCCGTATGTCCATTGTTATAACCGTGCGTTTATGTGTTCTATATAGAAATGTTTGTGTTCGGTGGCGTAGTTCCTGTACTCTTATGTTTATTTCGTATTTAATGTGTTCAACTCCAGTGAGAACTATCGGGGTGGGTTGGAAAAAAAATATACGGTAGGTACAAAATCTCTCGTCCTTGCACGTAGTAGATTATCCAAGATGCATTACACCGATTGAGCGTGAGAGTTAGAAATATAATCGAATAAACAAAAACTCAAGGCTCAGATCGTGATCTAATATTTTCCTTACCTACTATTTTATGAAAATATTTAGATAGATTCATTAGGTATTTTATACTTCTCTATAGCTATGCATAACTACATATGTTATTATTGTCTCTACCTATATTATAATATTAATTAATAGTGACATTGGTATATTGCATAAACATATATCATAACTTTATAATATATTGATAATGTCACATGTGTAGTCGTGTAGAATAAAATTGAAAATATAATCTATAACATAGTATCAAAATTACAATAATAAAATTGCACATTTTTTTTTTTAAATAAAACTATAAATAAACTTTATTTGTTAGATTAGTTTAACCTTATAAACTTATAACCTATACCTACTCTTGTAGTCTTGTCTTTCACTTTGGCTTAAAATAAAATAATTAAGATTCATATACAATATAAATGATAAATAAAAAAAGATTTATTAATGTAAAATTTTTTTATTTTAACTTAATTTAATTTGGCCCATACTTAAATAGTAAAAACGATCATTATATGTATTATAATGTAAATATAAAGAATTTAAAATTTATCAATGAACATTATTTTATAAAACAATAGTCTACACTTTTAAATACACAACGTTTTTACTTGTGTATTCATATCATGCACCTCTATTATAGGTATTCAACTGTGTGTGATATGTGTTTATGTATACATATTGAATATGGAAATAAATGGTTTAAATTCGATTTTTTATTAAAAGGTTATGTGTTTGTTTTAAATGAGATTGATACATTTTGGAATTAGCTTAAGGACCTAGAGCGTTTAAATTCATTTATAAATGCCTAAAAAAAACAAAATTTGTTATGGTTGTGCTAACGTAACCTAACCTTGGATGTTTCCTATTAAATATCATTGTAGTAGGAAAACTATTTGATCAGATTTAAATCTTAGTAGGACTCTAGTTTATATTATAACTATACTTAAGTAATGGATTCTCCATACAAAAACAAGATATTTTACAAATTACCTAACTATGATTGTTTGAAGAACCTACACATTATTTCACGTTATTTTCGTACCTATTGGTACATTGTTGAATAAATTAAAAATTAAATATAAACCATGTTACCACATAAATTTTACCTATAGATGTACTAATTATTTCAATCACAATTTACAATACCCCTAATCAAGAGCTATAGATCATAATAATTCTTTCTATATCTTTTCTAATAATTTTAGTTCACTTCAATAATTTAATCTTAAGTTCATTTTTTCATTTGAGACTATATTCTTCATTGTCTATAATGATTGTTTATTTATTTAAAAAAAATAGTTTTATGTTGTGTGTATTAATTATACTATATTTGTTCATGCCTGCAATTATATTAATATACAATTAAATTAAATTTAGTTTTTAATATTTTTATTTTATATTAAAGTATACTTAATAATAAATTATATATTATGTACTAGTACTAGCATATAGGTTATTAACTTCAAAATAGTGGGAGATAATGCAAATAATCAAATGCTGCCAACAGAAATATTGTGATGCATTGAAATTTCGGTAAATCATGAAGTGTATCAAAAAACATCAAAAAAGCAAATCAATTCACAGTCGCTCTTTTGTTCTAATAATAATATTGTGGTAGGTGGAACGCTTGTTTTCTTCGCTGTGCACCGGTTGATTGCTTCATTAGCATCGTTCAATGGACCATGGCCTTATACGGGTGAAGTATTAGTCACTTTGCAAGCGTATCTATGAAGAATTTAGATTTCATGAAAAATAAACCGTAATTATTTTTAATAGCGTAAATGACCATATTATGTATAGGTAGATATCTGTGTTTTTTCTTTTTTTAAGATTTCATATTCTATTCTATAGAACCTATAGTATTCCTAGTATATTTGGAACATAATATCGAACTTTATATTAGCATTTAAAAAATATATTAAAACATAAATGTAGTAGAATATACAAAAATTAAATTTATTAATATGATAAATAATTAAATTTGTTAGAATTATAATACAATATTAATGTAAATCTTACACGTTGTATTAATAATACTCTCATTCTCGCAATTAAAACAGTTAATAATCAATAATTGAAATTAGGTGGAATAGAACTATACTTCATCTAAGTTACAATTAACAGTACTTAAACAGTGTATCTATTTAATTAATATTGTGTTATTAATATTTACTAATAATAAGTATCCTATATAATTTTATAATTTTTTAAATAATATGATGAAGTCAATTCAGTAGCGAATAAATTAGTTTAGATACCTATCTGATTACAATTTGATATGTGTATATGATGTCATTATAGAACAACCAACAGTATTGTGTTTCTAAATTAGTATGGCTTCTTACAAGATTATATCACTACGCTGAAGGAAGACCACTCTAAATATAAATCTACACAATTAAAAAAAACATAAAATACATAATTTAAAATATTGCAGTAATAGATATATAAAAAAACTTCAAAAGTGAATGAAAAGTTTTAATAGGTTTACTAGTTAGTAGTTACCATATTTTTTTAAGAAGTTTATTTGTTCAAATCCGATAGTACGTAATAAATCGGAGTTTTGATAATCACGTTTATAGTGTTTGGTATAAGTACAGTATACATAACTTTATAAGCAGTAAGGTTGCGTAACAGTTTATACGTCCTGAATATTAGCATTGTGCGAATGACATCGGTGTTATTTCTTGACCGTTGACCGTACATACAACATTCATGTTTAATAAAATATTCATATATATATATATTTATTTATTTTTTTAAGCAGCTATCGGAGTTTAAAATTATCCCAAATGTAGAAAATATATTTTTTTATATGCAAATTTAATATAACATTTTTTAAATTCCTAACTTTTGTTCAATATTATATATATATATATGCATATGCCAATAATTGTGAGAATTAAATCGTTTTTAAACCACCGTATAATAAGATTAACTATGAAACTCGTTTGTACATCGTTTTTGGCGTTTGTTTCATAGCCTAAACGCCAATACCCATAAAAGCCTCAAATCCGTTCCACATAGTTGATTTCAGCGATTTAAAATATATTACATTATTGGTCTTTATTTATTCATTGTGTTTGATCGACAAGCAACTTCAGTCGAAATTTATATACATGAGAAAAATCAATGTCCCGGTTTTTTCCTCCATATAGTACCTAATATACTTAATAACTACGTATGCGCATGTGTATTTTTAAAAAAAGATTGATCCAACTATAGTGGTCTATAATGTAATAATTTCGTTGCGGTTTCTCCAACACACGATCGATAGAAAACCGCAAAATCCGAAAACGTTAACGATCTACAAAATGGACGACGAAAATGCTTTGGTAAGTATATATAGTTTTCATACTGTACCTATACGCATAATGATGCCGTGTAATTTTTTCTTTTCGTAATGAATGTTATGGTTGTATTATATAGAATAATATGTAATGACATTGTTATATATGTATATATGTATGTGCTTTACTCAAATTTAGTATATATATTTTTTTATTAATAAAAAAAAAAATGATTAAACGTATTTACAACGAAAAATACAATTGTATTAATTATTTTTAGACTCATTGTTACACAATTTATTTTTTATTTAGCATTATGCTTTATAGATTACTTGATTATTGACGTCTTCTATTTTATTACATACTATTTAGAACTTAAATACTTATGTTTAATTAAAATATTACAGTAAAATCAGTAAATTACCTTTGACCTATATTTGATTAAATAGAACTTTTTAACATAAGTTCAATATTACAATAAGTTATATAGGTAGTAGATAAGTTGTTAGTCATGAATCATAATAATAACAATAAGCGATGTATTAATTGTATTTATTGTTTTTATGTTATTATTTAAAAAGGTATAATAAAATAGATAATAAATTATAATTTATATTAATATTTGCAAAAATATTGTTATGATTTTGAGCAAATATAGCACTTTTAAAAAAAGTTTTATTTATTTTAAACTCATTATTGCATTAGTTTTAAAAAAATTGAAATACTGTTTAGAATTGCATATCTGGATAGTGCATATTATATATTACCAATAAATTCGCCTTTGCAGTATTACGTAAGTGTTGATAAAATATTATACAAAGATAATTTTTTTTTTAAAGTACAACATACATTTTTATTTTTATAGAAAAATGTCGGTTTTGGAAAAAAAAAACTATTTTCCCCCAGTGTGTCCTCGTGTAGATTACTAGTTACTACCAACTAATATTAGTGTCGTGGACTCATGTATTCACGGATGCATTCATTTTAGATTAAAGTAATACTTTAAATAAAATGTGTTTGTTAGGTTAGGTTAACTTTTTACCAATAATTGAGTTAGAAAAAATTCCCCCGTCGCTGTTCCTACCGTACGATCCGACATGATGAATTTATATAGTCTGCATCTACTATTGCTAAAAGAACAATAGAATGGCTCCTCTTGTAATTATAATACGTGGATTCGGCATTAATAGGACATTGTATATTAATGTGTTTGCCGTCTATAGCCTCTATACAGTTTGAAAAATGTCACATGGTTTTATATCTTTCCGCAACTTATTTCTACATTTTCTCTGTGAGCGCAGGCGTAACAAGTGCCTCTAAATTTTCCCATACACAAAATGGAGACTATATGACGTGATAAAGCATGACAACTTGATAATGTGACTATAGTTTATTTCTAAGCGTGATATCACGGTTTAAATGTCCCAACGTGATAGCACGTGCGCTCACGTGATGTCATAAGTCTGTTCCCAGCTAAGAATCTTCACTCTTCGACTTTGGAGGAACACCTAACCCGTAGGAACATCACTACGCGTAACGTAAAACCGCAAAAAAAGTATAAAACGTACCTAGGTAACATCCGTAGGTGATATTTTCACGCGTAACGCAAAAATGAAATGCTCGAATCAAAAGAAATGTTTAAAAATAGGTAGTATGAAATAAAATAAAAATTACTTTACCGTTTTATCAGATCCGGAAGAGGGGTGCCGTCGCGCGCAACGAACTACAGGCGATAACAAATAACAATAAGTTATAACGAACGCGCACTCGATTCCAATATTAAACACACACGAAAATACAAAAAGTGACAACAATAATTATTCGGTTTGACTGTCCGGCGGACTGGCGGTCGAGTGTTCGACAGTATCTGATTGTTTATCGTTTGCCGTATGCAAATAATAATAATAATAATAATAATATGATCTCCCGGATTGTTACGTTACGGCCGTAACGTACGTGCACGTATCGGTTTAAAGTACAAAAAAAAACGATATGAAAATTACAACAGCAATCATTATCGATCGGTCGGTCAACGACTGTGTGCTTTCGGATTCCGACGACATGCGCTCGTCTGCGTGTTTACGCGAGAACGGGATGGCGTGCACGTTATCACAACTCTATTCCACACGCATGATTGACCGACGACGTCGTGCAGCTCTTTGTAGTGTGGTGCAGCAGGTACATAATAAATAATAATATCAAAGTGTAATATCATTATGGGCATTGGACGCGCGCGCTTGTGTGTGTGTGTGTGTACAGTGATAACGATGAGTGGGAATTAGGAATAGATCGCGGCGCGCTGAGGGGAAAAGTAAAACTATTATAATATGTAAACGTTCTTCGGTCTCCGATAACGTGTGTGCGTATCTTATCGCACATGTCATAACTCACGAGGCTTATGCTGCACAGACGCATAGTGCACCGCATGTCCGTGCAGTGCCTACCTATCTACTATTTAAACAATATTATTATAATGAATAATAAATATTATTGCGCTGTGGTGGAAAGGTATATTTAGATATTATCAATATTATTATTATTATTTCATATATCAAAATTCATATTAAGCTAGAAACGTGTAGTTTGAGCTCAGTGGCTCGGTCATACTTGTTGCGCCCGTCAACGTTTATATCGTGTTGCGTGCTGTACCATCGTGTTTACGTAGTATATGTACCGTGCAGCAAGTCCTACCTACCTGTATAAGTAAGTACGTAGTAAAGATATGGACGAGTTTCTATTTTCTAATCTAATTGAGATGTTTAAACAAGTTTTAAATATTCTTGAGCGTAGTTATATTCAACAATAGGTAACCACATACGTGTACTTATTAAGTACGTGTATTGTGTACCTCGGCGATACTCTTGTCTAGGTCAAGATAGCTGAATAAACCAGAATAACATACCATGTTTCATAAATCGCCATTCATTATTTTTAATGTTATAATTTGTTATTCATGGATACATCGAGATATCAACCTTCTTTTAATTTTTAAGTATGTTTTCGGTGTCCAAACAAAAACCTTGGTTGGGTTGGAAATTTGAGTCTTAACAATTTGAAACGCAAAGTATAAACACGACGGGTTACTTTTTTGTTTCATAGTATAATTTCTGATTTAACGAGTTACATTTTGTTCTAAAATATGCAGTAAGTTATTCAATTAATTAATTCTTTAGTCAAGTCAAGTTATTTTTTAATTATTTATATAATCTGTACGGGTAATATTTTATACTTCTTTAAAAAAAAAACTAAATCTACGATATTTGTTTTCTACAATAGTTTTTTTAAAATAGAAAATCAGATAAAAATTGTTAATTTCATAAATAACTAATTTCAACTTTTAAAAGCTTGAGGTGTTTACCCCCAGAGTATAATAAAAATATACAATACCTATATGACTATAATATAGATGTCAATAATAAAAGTACCTTACTAATTTTTAACTAAGTTAGGTTCTAATTTTTTTATTCTTAAAAAAGTTATAGGTTAACAAAAAATAAAAGTAACTTTTAACTTTAAACTTAATTTCTCTTTTAGGTTCTGAATGGAGCAAGAAATTTATTAGTTTTACAATGACGACATGTGTTTATTTTATTTTTTGTCTCATCACGTAGTGAATGATACCACATTTTTATTTTTTTTTTTTAATTTTTTTTTTTAACTTTTATTTATAACTATACCTCAAGTTAAATTTTATTTAATCTTTAATATTAAAGGTGGTTTCTGGCAGAAAATTTGTTATAGTTGGTATTTGAGACTAATAATTTTCATCAAATTCGTATATTATCATTTTCTAGTCATCACATAATTTTCAAAATATTTTGCCTCGTTTTGAAGACATTTTAGATATTTTATATTTTCTACTTTTTGTATAGTTTTTTTGATTTATGTTAATAACATGTTTGCTTCTTGGTTAAGAAGCTTAGCAATTTAATACAAGGGTGATCATAAGTTGTTCTACTCAACAGTTAATTATATCAATTACATACTATCACAATTTGTTTTTTTACAATCGTGTGAAGTTTAAATCTTGATGAAATTAAAATTGAAATGTAAAATGACGATTTTAAATATTTAGTTGCAATGTAATTTATTGCATTTATAATGTTTAGAATTATTGAATTAAATTAATTTTCTTAAGGTGTACTAATATACAATTAACTATGTTGGTTAGCTATTGCCAATTAGGTATATACCAGAGGCCACAAAATTCCGATCCACGGGCCATATGCGGCCTGTAAACGAACTTTATCTGGCCTGGTAGACAGAAAATTTATTGTTAAAATTATTTTTTTTATGGTGAATTAAAAGTGATTTTTATCAACATAAACTTATTTTAATATATTCATAAGTATCTAATTTATATAATATATATATTAATATACTATATAATACTATATACATACCTATTTATAAAATATTATATAATGGAAATGTAAAAATCAGAGATTAACAAAAAAAAAAAAAATCAAGTAAAAAAATATTGACTAATTTATAAAATAAATGTGTTTTTAAGTTGTTAGTACCGTGAATCGTATATATATATATAAGTACTTGTATGTTACAGTTAAGTGTTTAATTAGAATTTTGCGTTATTCTTTAAAATAACTAATGAGTTTATAAATTTTGGAAACAGTGCTACAGTGGGTATTGGTATAAAGTATAAAATATACACTTCAACTAGTTTTTTTATACATTAATATATGTTCACCATGTAAGAAGTTTAAATCAATTATACAAATACCTTTTTGATCTGAACGAAACTTACTTACTAAATTAAATCTGAGACGCATGTAGTTTAATGCCCCCCAAAAAAAGATACACGCAGTTGTACATTCACCAAAAAAAAAAAGTTAAGTTTATTGGAAAGTATATAGCGTATTATTTCAAGTAATTCAGTTAATTTGCCTTGGTAAATTTTATGATGCATATTTTGTTTTTGCAATTTCATATTTTTATTACATTCTTAGATATTTTTTCATGATTTTATTTCTTATCCACTGTAATAATATAAAATTAATTGTAGAGTATATACTTATCAGTCATTATATAATAATTATTTATTAAGCATGAAAAATTATAATATGTACCTAAATAAATAAATAATAATATTTCAAATTGATCATCACGTTCAAATTACCTATCATTTTGCATGTAATTTACTTAAAGCTTATAATTGATCTTAATTGGTTGTTTTAATTGATTTCACGAAAACTCGAAATCGTTGAGTTTTAGAAATTATACAATTAATAATTTTAATTTACCATTATTTTTTATATTTAGTTTAAATGAGTATCTATCTATTTAATATGATATAATTTTGTAGAATAGGACAATTATAACATTATAACATTATAACAGCCAGGATTGTAACGATAGCCAATAGCATCACCGGCTAAAATATTACACTGAATTTGTGACCTAAATTATTTTATTTACTTACCCTCCTCCCAACCAGTTGTGCTGCAAACTAAAATACAATTTTTAATAACAAAGCTATTGAAATTAAAAAATTTTAATTTCCAAGAATAATGCTGACTATATTTGTCACTATCATACATTAATATTTGTGTAGTCGAGTGCCAAATTATTAACCGAGCGTTTTGAGTCACCTGATAGCAAACCTTTTAAAGAGTTCCCAGTTAAAAAATTTAAGTTTGACATGATTACTAATATCCATTCAAAATTTCAAATGTAAACTTGACAAAATTGAGTTATTGGTTGGATTAATAGTTATTAATTTATTTACAAGTAATATTTACAATTGTTATATTTTGCGCTTTTTAAATAATTTACTCATTTTTTTTATACTTTTTACTTATTATTTATATTATATTTATATTTTTAAAATATTATTTTTTTTATTCCCAAAATCTTTAACTACTTTTAAAATATGTTCCCAAAATTAAATCTTTTAATAATATTGCGCCCCTGAATAGGGTCCTCTTGCCAGTACCTAACACCTAAGGCCCTGATAATAGCTAGGTTTACATTTAAACCTTTTTAATAATTTAACTTATAAAGTATTAACCATTAGTCATTTATTACTTAGGTACTAGCTTTCTCACGCATTATAAAGAATGCCGTTTGTAATTTCAACAAGGATAATTTATTTCTCGTGTAAAATCAAATTTTACGGCTATCTTGTCTTGGGATAATAAAATGATATTACAAATTAATTACTTTTTTTGAAAATTATGAGAATAATTTGAATAACTAGATAATTACTAATTAGTAATTTAACTATATCAGTGTTTGAGTATAACGTATCTAACATCAAGTATAGAAATCTATGTAAAATATTATATATTAAATTATGTAGGTGCCTAGTTTATTTTATAATTGTGTTATTATATTTGTTAGTATTAGAAAATAAAAACTATTATGTATTGATGTATTGCTTAGTTGCTTAGATGATTATTATTTTTATAATATGTATGCATTTTCTTTCTAAATTATTTCCATTTAATTTTCTAAGAAGTATATACATGTATGTTTATAATTTTTTAGAGATTTTCATCGTGAATTATGTTTTAGCTTGTTAATTTTATGGTGTAAGTATATTTTATCTTATTTCAGATTGTACGTGATGATCAAAGTATCAAACATAGTAATGAGATTTTTCATAGCATAATATATATTATTGTCTTAAGGTCTCTCATGTCTCAACTAGAAACTTGTTAACCAATTACCAATCCCAAAGTAGTTATTACACGAAGAAATCAAAATAAACGGTACTTTTCTTTGAACTGATATGTGAGAAATGAGAATAATAATATATTATTATGAATTTACAACGTTAATTATATAATTCATTGCACACTTTTTTTTGTCTGTCATCTAATATGATCTGTTTATTTGGTACTTTCTACTTAAAACCTCCAAACAGAAAAAAACATAAGTCCACAGTTGAAACTTTAAAAGTTGTCCGTTATTGAAAACTACGTAAAAATAAATACTATTTGTAATTATACATATTCAAATTAATTTGTTTAATATAGTCATTTAAGTATCATATTTATGGATTTATTTATTACTATTTATTATTTTTATATTTACATTTTTAAAATAATAATTATTTCGTTTTAAATTACTAGGTAATTGTTTACACTTACTCTTTTGTAATATATTTTCATTCTCTCGAGTGGTGCATTGAATGATCCAATTGATATGTTACAAAGTTATACAATAATCTATATATTATGTGACTATATACTCACATTCAGTAACAGATCCATGGGTTGTCAGTCCAAGGGGGAAGGGATTATTTTCAAAAAAAAAATGCATATAATGTATCAGACTTTGGTAATATATTATTTTTATGAGAGATTTGTATTATGTCTTATGTGCAATTCTATTGCCGACAAACATGTCTAGCTTATAATAATATAGGTAGCAATTTACAAACACATATAATTACGTAAAAAATACATAAAAAAAACACTGTCAAGGGGTGAGGGTGATTGTCATATCACCCCCCCCCTGTATATGACACTGCCTTTATATAATATGAGATTATCATTTTATTTTTTGGGGAGATTTTAAATAAAACGAAAAAAAATAATTATTTTTCACGTGTTTTCTATGAGGTCATTTAGAACTTTTAAAAGGTTAATTAATAATTTAGACTATAGCTGTTTATTATTTGAAACTTATTTATAATCAGTTATAACCTATTTGCGTTAATTGTTAATCGAAAATTGTTTGAATGACATTCGATTTAGTGGTTCTTTTTTCGAACTAATTTTTATTCTATGGAAATGATTGATGTATACTATGTATTGTATATTAATAGTGTAAAATGACAATATCTTGCTTTATAAACGAAAGTGTTCTATTATAGTGCCAACTATATCGCGTATTGGTGTGCAATAATTTCTTGCAAGCTAAAATTGCATCATTAATTTATGCATAATTTAATATTTGAATTATTGTTTTTGTATTTTTTACATTTATCCTTCTACTTATAACTCATTTATTATTTATTCAAATACTAAATTATTTACTTATTCCTTATTCAAAGGATATAAAAACAATACATAATATTAGGTATTCATTATATAATTTTTTTTGTTTTTATCGGTAAAAGCAATTAGTTTATTTGCATTAATAGTTAGTGAGATTAAGAAAATATTAATAATCAATATATAATTTATTACTTAGACTAGGGGTATAAATGACTTCCCTATTTGTATCCTACTGCAAGTTAATTATTCATATTATTGCATTGTATGTCTTTAGGCGACATGCATGCGTCCAGATAGTTAATAATATGCAAAACTTGTTGTCTCTCAATTTCTCCCACACTATATATATTATGTACTTTTATAAACTATATATTCTCGTTTGCTTAAAAAAAAAAATCCGACTGGGTGTTGAGCATTTGTGTCACTTCTCTCGCTTTAACGCGATTCAGTAATATATTATAACTTTTATATATTATAACTATCTATAATCTATAGTCTATACTGGCTACTTTATAATATAATTGATTTTAAGCCGATAATAAAACAATAATCATTTATTAGTGATTTTATTTATTTTTTATAAAATAAAGAAAGCTATCATGAATACTGTGTATATAGTTTAAAAAAATCTATAAACAAATTTAGTATTTTAATATTTTAAAATCCAAAATGTAATGATATTTCTGAAAATAACAAAAAACCAAATTATATTCGTTTACATGTAGTATGGACAATACATCGTATAACTTAAATAATAGTTCATTTGATATCCTATTCAAAGTTAAATGCTGCCTAATAATAAAGAAAATAGTACAATTGATAGTTTGTACCTATTCAATAGCATGTATGAATAAGTGAATAATAAAAATAATAATTAATAACATATTGTACGTATTAAAATAACTCAAAATTGTTAAAAGGGAGAAGAATATTTCTCTCAAAACTTCCACTACCTATAATACACAGTAATAATATGAATATTATTCTAGAACATAATTCCATTATAGTCTACCGTACTACTATATTATTTAGTAATTTAAATATAGGTAAATATTTGCTTAAAATTTACTAAATTTAATTTTTGTTTCTCAAGATTTGAATTTTAAGATATAAAGAACCTACGGCTAACATTAAATAATGTAAGTAATCAAGATTAATTGCTCTATAGTTCATTATAATAATTTTATTTTATCAATATTATATCATCTCTCAATGGACTAAAATTAAAATTAGAAACGATAAATATTTTATGTTATTAATTTATTAATTATATAAAAAGCATAAACAATTTTTACCGAATATTTTATATACTTAATATATATATATATATATATATATATATGACAACCAAAGAAAAAATGTATTTAAAAATGATACAAATAATATTTATATGGGTTAAAAATGAAGGTTGGCGTATCCATGAAGTCCCCATATAATTCAATGTAAAATAATTATGCTTAAACATAAGTTCGTAAGGTACATCGATTATGTTTGTTAATTATTCAAATAAACTTACATTCCTGTTTCATGGCATGTTATAAATTAATGATTAGTGATGGATGGTGATATAATAGTTTGTACATTAGGCGTTCGTTAAATTGCCGTACTATTGTAAATGTACATTTAATATCGATTAAATAGTATTTTTGAACATTTTATTTGATTTAAAAATGAAAACAATTTTAAATTAAAATTGTGCAAAGTGTTCAGGAAATATAAATCATAAATCCTATCGTGAGGTTGGTAAATATTTGTATATATTAGGATAATATTTTTGGATATTTAAAGTATAACATTTCTTATGAGATTTCTTAGTATAAAAATATTGTAATCATTTTATAAGAAGTAAATTTATAAGATACCTATACATTTAGATTCTAAAAATTGTAAGCATAACAGTAATTTAGACTCCCATAATTGTTTTTTAATATGAACAATTTCTCGGGATCGTTTTACCCTCCTACGCGCAAATATTATAATTATAATTATAGTTATAGTTATTACTGTATAAATATTGTTGTCGGTTGAATGTCTGTACCGTAAATTGTACACGACCAAACTTCAGTCGTTCTCAACAAAAATGATACTTATTTATTTTTCGTATTACGGTTATTATATACCTAGTAAAATATAGCATTGTAAAATGAATACAATGTTTTATAATATTGTGTCTTTGTGTAGTCTTCTCGATAGACGTATATGGAAAATAAACAAGAATCAGCGATTAACGAACAATTTTAAAATCCCCGGAGTCGTATGTTTGGACATATTCCAAAAACGTGTGACTCTATAAATTCATTATTACGAATTAAATATATAATATTCTAATCATCTATTATGATCGATAGGCAGGATGTATTGTGGTGTAAATTAATGTCGAATGTCTACCACGACTGCAGGACACAATACTAAATTAACTATAAAACTGTTTGAATGAAATTTTCATCCTGGGGTCTGTTCATTTTGTTTGGATTTCAAATTACAATTTACAATTAGAATAGGATGATTTTGTTTTATTGGCTGAATAGGTACTTATGTATATTGACAGATAGTTATGAATTTACATGCTATTTAATTTTAATAATATTATATTCTTTACGAGATATGGTTTTTAGGTTTAAAAAATTCTGTAATTTGACTTATATATCATATTATTAAAATAATGATAAATATTTAAATTCTTTGATTTCGTAATGTTTGTTATATTAATTTGTTGTTTTATCTATTTAAATTATCTCTAAATACGTATACAACATTTTTATTTTAGGTAATTTTATTATTGTTCATATATATTATGAAATTCTTTAAATGCATTCATCTTTCATATAATTGTATTAAATATAACTTAATACATTTATTTTTATTATTTAGAAATTTAAATTGATAATGTGATTGATGAATAAACATTTTAAACTTCTTACTTTAAGATTTTTTATTGTGTGGTTTAACTAGAAGTTTATAAAAACAATTATAGTTTAAATATTATAACTGAAACCTAATGATTTAATTTAATTTGTTTTTAGTTTAGTTCAATTTTAAAAAGGAATACAATTTTTGCGAAACACACAAATTAGATTCTGATTAGAGCGTGTTGATAAGTGGTTTTATTAAAAATAGTGTTTTTTTTTTTGAAATTAAGAAAAAAATGATACAGATATCAATGAAAATTTAATAGACATTGCACTCGTGCCTTATACAGAGTAATTATTTTTGATTACTTTATATTTTATAAAAGGCCTAAGACGTAGAAATGTAAACAATTAGCTCAATTGTTTATATATTGACTATTTTAATTAATATATAATACAACAATAATGTGTTTCATCGATGCTAGTGAATTAGGTTAGATGTATTATTATATCTATTTGTAAAATTGTAAGATGATTTTTTTTTGCAGTCTTGTACCTATTTTAAAAACACTTTTTGGGAAAAATGTCATATCTACTGAATACTTTTACGTTTATAAAAACCAACCAGTAAGAGATATAAAAAAAATCTTTGAAAAAACTATTAAACTACTCTACTTTAAATAATTTATAAATACGAAATATTTGACAAAATATGAGTTTAAAAAATGAATCACAAAACTTGCTTGTTTTAGAAATTATTTACAAGTATTTATAAATACATATTAACATAATAGTTTATTATTATGGTGATTTAAATACATTTTTTTTAAGAAAAATGTGTTAGGTTTAATACAATTATATAATATATGTTACTATTATTACTGGTTTAAAATGCTGAATTAAATTAGTATTATTACATTAGATTAGACAATATCGTTTATTCGAAAAAAATGTTCATTACTGCATATAATATTACTATATTTAATGTAACTTTACTACTAACTATTATTATATAATATAAAAACATAGATGGGCAAGTTGATGAAAATAATTAATCGAAGTTGAGTTAAAATAAGACAAGACCGTTAAGTCAGAATTTAATAGTTAACAAATAATAAACTGAACTCGTTAATTTTAAAGTTAATATACGAAAAAGTATTACTCAGTTATTAACTCAGTTTAAAAAAAGTTAATCTATTTAAGTAATTTATGGATAACATATAAATATTTGTAAGTAGGTATATAATATAATTTTTAATTTTACCAAAAAACAACAGAGATTGTAATAGGTAGGTATTATTAGTTAATACTATTATTATAGTATCAGATTATTTTTTTATTTAAAACCAAGTCATTGATGTGCATAATCATGAAAATCAAAAATTTCAAGAACATTTTTAGTTGCAACACAGATTATTTTTAAATCAACTGAAAAAAACCAAATTATTTCAATTGTCAATTAAACTAGTTAAGTTCTTAAGTGAATCAGAAAATGAAATAACTAGTTAGGTTAAAATTTAAAAAAAGTTTTATTCTAAAACTGGTGCAAATGTTTTTTGCTATTGCTTAGACCACCTGTATAATATTATATAACCTAGGTACATAAAGGCTAATATATACCATCGACGTCAAATGCATAGCGGGTGACGGTAATAGTCGAGGATTGGTGGTGGTGGAATTGGGGTTATAATATAATATTGTGTGATGGGAAATCGTGAGTAGCTAGGACTTACCATTGGCGACTGTCGATTGTAATTTGGCCGAGTTCAGTTCGACTTTGCGGTGCTTGACGATCGTGAAAGCCTGGTGGGCGGTGGCGGCCGTGCGCCCGGTAGTGCCGCCGAACGTTTCGCCGCCGTTCACCACCATGATGTCGTCCGGTTCGTCTCTGGCGTCCGAGTACACACTCTGCGGGCTGGTCAGCGTGTCGGCGAATACTGAGGAGTCCTCCTCTTCTGAGGAACTGCGGGCGGACTCGTCGTCGCGGTCGTTGCGGTGGCGACGGCGATTGCTGCAGTGGTGCTCCTGCCGGTGTTGCTGTTGCGGCTCATCTGCATGTTGATCGGTATCGTCGTCACGGGCCGGGGGAGTCCGCTGCCGGCGGAGGTCACGACTGGTCACGGTCACGTGATCCGCCGTTGCCGCCGTCGCCTCCACCTCTGCCGCCGCCGGCGCCGGTGCAACTGGTTTCCGCAGCACCCTCGTCGCGCCCCCCAACAGCCAATCGCGAGTCCCAGTGGCCGGGGGCCTTTTGTTCCGGCTTTTCGTGCCGCCACGTGACGATGGCGTCGAACTTTGCAGGTTGCCCATCGTCCAGGTTCAGCGCGGTCGGTTGCACAGATACGATTTCAAAGGCCTGCGCCTAATATGACTACTGCCCGCGGCGACGACGACGACGACAACGGTGATGGCAAAAGCCCGCTGACCGCCACCGGATATCCTCTCCGGAAACGTACGTCCCGCCAGACGACATATTTTATGTCCTCGTGAAATCTACACGCAACATATTTGTATACAATACATAATCATATTATCGTTATACAATATACATATTATTATTATTACTATTACACTGCACATGGTACGATGCACGCATCATGTACGCGTACCCACGCGTTGCGTAGAGCGGACTTGCACGCCGGAAAACTGTACAATGTTTTATATCATATTGCACTTGTGTAGGTGTATGCTATCACTGTACCTGACACACTATTATAATATTTGCCTTGCGCCAATATATCGTAATCAAAGGTTTACATCGATATCGCAATCGAATAAGATTGAATTTCTATACTTTGCCATAAACTTAAAATACCGAGCAAACTTTAGAGTAATAAACCCATCAGTTATTATTATAAAATATGAATATCTACGTACAAATATCTGGACAAATTGATCAAACAGAATTATGCCCAATCTAAAAATGCATAGGTACATTTTATATTTAAACAAATTAAAGTTATATTCTAATATTAATTATTATATGTTTATTTGTACTCTTTTTATCCGGGGGGGGGGGGCTGTCATAAGAATATGATTAAATAAAAAGAACATTTTAGTTTATAGCTAGGTATTACATAAACATTTAAGTATAATAATAATATGTTATGTACCATGTAAGTAAACTGAATCAAATAGTTAGTAGTTACATTTTTAAAAATTACGGTAGGTAGGTATTATTATTTTAATTTATTATTTACTTAACCAAAAGTTTTTTTTATAATGTTATAATAATATTTTTTTTATTTGCAGAAATAAATTCCAATTACATAAAAAAAAATATATAATATAAGTAAAGAAAGAAAAATGAACAACGGAGATTAAAATATCAACTAATTGTGTACTTAAAATAAAAATATATAAATATAATATGACATAAATATTTGTGCGTACAGTATATAAATAAACATAGGCAAGAGAAAGAAGGGAAAAATAATATGAATAAATAGATATAAAAATAAAAGTTAAGTAGATCAAATATTTAATATATAAAATATGGTAGTGTTAAATAAATCTAAATCTTTAATTAAATTACCTGTAGACATAGTATATGTGCAGCGGAATATAACATAAATTTGAAGAAATAGAGGAAAGATAAAATAAAGAATTATTTCTGGAGTTAGATCGGTTTACTCTAAAATTTAAACGTTCGAGAATTTCGGGACAATCAATAATATTATGTAATAGTTTATACAAAAATTTACAGTTTAAAATTTTATATTTTCTATTTAGAGGTATTATTTTAAAGAGATCACAAATAGTATCGTACCCAGCATGTGGAACTTTATTATCTGGACAGTGGATATATTGTTGTAATACATTTTAAAAATTCTTCACTTTGTTAAACTCTACTTATATACAATTGTTTTAATTTGTATTGCAATTTTTCGATTAAACAATTTTAATTGTACTTAAGAGATTATTTCTGAGTCATTTTTTCATAGACACTTATTCGATATAGTAGGTATTCGACATTTGTATATATAGTTTATAATTTATATATTATATAATATATCCCATGATGGCCGATTAACATATTGCACGAGCATCAATATGAGTAACCTACCTATACAGTATACTAGTATAGTATAGGCTATATTCGTCTATTGTATATTTTTTTCAGTAAACATTGATAGGGAATATAATAAAGATATATATGTATGTATAAATATATAATATATATGTGTAGGCATATACCCAATAGTCAATAACCATATGCCCACATAGGTCATAGATAGCACCGAAATATCGTCAAGGTATTCAAGAGTTTTTATGCGTGGGTATTTTTTCTTCTGCGGTTAATTATATTCGTTTTCTGTTAGACACTTATGCTAAATCATCGTTTATATAATCAATTTTGACTGTTTTAAGATAAATGTAAAATACTTATAGTGAAATACGTCTTAAGTGATCCATGATAGTTTAGTTTCCGTGTCACTGAACTACATAATATATTATTGATGTTGGAAACTATAATTGCAATTTGTTTAGTGTTATTTTACGCCAGATTAAAATTAAGTCCATGGATAACCTGTGGGATAGCCATCAGAAAAATGTCTGTAATTTACAATACTACGAGAATATTAATAATTGTAACGTTTCACACACATTTTAAATTATTTATATATTATTAAGAGCCAATTTTCCCATAAACCTCGGGAAACAGGTAAATTGTTTCGTCAGACCGGAAATGATAAGGCTTGCTAACATATATATACAAGAATTCAGTTGGTATTTTGTTGATCTGCAATCTGCATACGTACTCGCGCATGACAACGCAAAAACGGTTTAATCTAAAAGCAAACGGACAACGGACGTGGATATAAAGGTCGATGACGACCGCATTTTTCTTATACTGACTGACCAATGATGGAAAACATTGCGGTTACCTGCTCACGAATATACCGTACACCAATGCAATGTGGACCATAATCGTGGCGGTCGCCGTCCATATTATGGTTTATATTATTCACGAGCTGGTTAACCCTAACCATTAATCAGTATTAAAGAAAAACGATGGACGCCGACCATTTTATTCACGTCCATCTCGCTACCGTCTGATTCTCAACAGTTCTCGATTAAACCGTTATCTTGTCGTTGTTTGCAAATAAGTAAAGTGTTTTGCTGTGCAACGACATTCCGGTGAAACAAGTTTTGTATATGTATATTTTTGAGTCTCATCACTTTCGATCCGAAAGAACGCGTTACATGTTTCCCGAAGATTACTACCCAAGGGTGGCTCTTAACCTATATGGGTACCTATGTATATTTAATATTGTATATTATTCGCAGATTCCTCGTACCAAAACGCCTCTACGACGGACATTTATATTTTATATAATTTTTTGTACCCAGTTATTACAAGGTCACTTAAATATATTATCAGCATGGTGTAAAAACTGGAAGATACAAATGAACGCATCAAAAAGTACAACTATAATTTTTAGTCTTCATCGTTACTTCACACCACTACCACTAAAATTCGACAACGAACCCATACCTTGGAAACTGACAGTCAAATACCTTGGAGTCATATTTGATAAAAGGTTGACCTGGGGGTTACACTTACCAACAAAACTACAACTAGCATACCAACGCCTATTGATGCTATTTCTAATAATAAACAAAAAATCAGTCATTCATAAAAAATGTTCAATCCTAATATACAAGCAACTACTACTGCCATTAATTACTGATGCATGTCCATTGTCCAATCTGGGGAAATTGTTCGGCAATACATTTAAAAAAATCCAAATATTTCAAAATAAAATGTTAAGAATTATTATAAATGCTCCGTGGTTCATTCGTAATGAAAATATTTATAAAGACCTCCAAATTGTTAAAATTGTAGACCACATACGCACCCAATCAAAAAATGTCCATAATTCATTACTCAACTCAACAGGCTTGCTTCACTACTATCTCCTTATTTATCCACCACTCCAACGATGTCTAAAACGCGACCGCTCTCACGATTTCATTAGTTAAATTTTACCTCCAGTCTATAATTTGTCTATGTTTTATCGTTGCTATATAATTTTGCATTTAATTATTTGTAATTATGTAATTATTTAGATTAATCATCTGTATATATATATCTGTTCGTATACTTATATTTGTATGTATTATTATCTTTTTAAATAGACACAAACTAATATTGTTCTGTATTATCCATAGATATAGATAGCCATAGGCTAGGAATGTCTTATTTTATTAATAAAAAAAAAAAAATTGCACCCAGTTCAATATAATGTATGTGCGTATATATAAAACTTTGTTAAAATAGTTATGTGATCACTATAAGTTTTTAAATGCCGTAATAACAATATTTTAAAAATTGCAAGTTTCTAGAATTCTATATAGTGAGGTACTTCAAAATTCCAAAAGTCAGAATTTGAATAAATAATAATTAAAGCATAAAAATGAATTTAGCATGCTTATAATATCCCCTTACATAATACAAGTTGACCAATAAAGTGTTTTTAGGAGATGGGGTGCATTAGGTTGCACTTTTTCATATTTAGATACATATTTTTGTTATAATTATTTTTGAACAAATATTTGTTTAAAACTTTTTTTTTTATTAATCTCGTTATTTTATCTAACGATCACGTAACAACGAATTAAAAATCAGTGTGTTCTAAGAGCGGTGATCATGTTTATTAATATCTAGTAATATGTGTTTATTTTTTTTTTTGTTGAATTTGTTTAATTGTATATAACATAACATACTTATACATTTATTTTTATCGTTTAAAATTTACACTTTTAAAATATTGTTGGGGCAGGGGTGCAAAAATAGCTGCGAGGATGTAACTTTCGAATACTTCTTTGCAGTTTATGTACATAATTAAGATTAAAATAAATATTAACCAATAACATTACCTACAAAATACATAAAAAAAGTTAGGTAATATAGATTTTTTTATTTTGGTAAAATAATTAAATGTAACAACGGTTTTAAAATTTTTGAAATGTTAAATTCATTGGGTTCATCAGAAAGTGAAAATAGGATTTTTTTTACATATAGTAGTGTAAAGTGAAAATTATTTTTACAAAATAAAAGTTATCATTGGGCATATAAAAAAAACAAGTAATACATAATTTGTTAATTTATTTTCATATTTTAATTTTTACTCAATAAATAAATAAATATTGAATCAAGAATCAAGAATAATTCTAAAAAATATTATCTTATACATCTACATAGTTATATTCAAATAAAGGGGTACAAAACAAAATATACAAATGTTTTAAATTTTCTAGTACCTATAATACCATACATTAGTCCTGTAAAACTAATAATAATAATAATTTCGTATATTTCTTCTGAGTGTCTCTCAAGTGTTTATCCAACTGTCCCAATCAATAATTTTTATAACTCATGTTTCTGAAACTTGATTTTTTATATTATATTAGTATCATACGGCCTCTTATGTTATAATTATCTATACCATAAATGATATAGGTACATAAAATACAATTATGAGTATAGTTCATATTTTATTTTTTAAATACTTATATAATTTAAGTCCATTTGAATTGATTATATTCATAATAAGTTTTTAATTTTTGAATTTTGTGTACACTTAAAGTTTATATTGTATAATAAACTAATTAATCATGTTCTTTTGTTTTTAAACACGCAAATGTATTATGCGAATTTTGGTTAGTATATCTAAAATAAAACACCATAGTTTTAATAATATATTACTATATATATATATATTATTTATAGAGATTCGTATATACTTTTAAAAAAGGTAGGTATTGATTTTATTTATATAAAAACTTTACATTATGCAATAATTCTTAACTGTTTTGTTGGAATATATATATATATATATATATATATATATATATATTTTTTTTTTTTTAATCACTGGGCTAACTAATAATAAAGTTATTATATAATATAATATTTATTTTTTGTAAATATAGGCACATAATACATATAATAATATAATACAAATAAACAATACGCAACACTTTCTGTAAACATAGCTTATATTAGGAGCGTAAAATTATACTAATAGTTATAATAGTTATTATTTTTAATTTTATCTTAGATTAATTAGTTATTTAATGCTATAATAATTACATTTTTTTTATTGATTTATGATTTTATTTGAGGTTTAAATAGAAAAAAATAATATAATCATTTTTTTATTTTAATGGAATTGTATGAATACTAAATAGTGTTATAACAAGTAACAACACTTTTATCATTCTTTTTCAATACTTTTTTTCATAAAATTTACAATAAACTTATAAGACCTTCAAATATTAGACACCATAATGAATTATTTATAATATCAATGGTATTGATTTTAAGCGTAAACTATACAGTTCAATTAAAATAATTAATACTACCTACTTTTATTGTTAACTAGTTATTATTTATGGTAAAAAACATTGTATTGGAATTGAATGGTTAATATTTAAAAATCTACCTCCACAAAAATATAAATTGTATATCACTAACAGACGAATATAATAATCATAGCATACATATATGATCTACTGGTTTTTTTTTTTTGGTCAATTAGATAATTTATTCATTTTTATTAAGGTGCTATATACAATATTATTCCAGATTATTCATATTAAATTTATTACGAGCTACAAAATAATAAAATTAATTTAATTATTGATCACATCAACAATCCTTACTAGGGCTAATTGGCTATTAATTATCACTCATCAGTGGATAATATTATTAAAATCAGTAGATCCCTATCGGTTTGTATTCGAAAGGAACATATTACCTAACCTATACAAAAAAAGTGAATTTTCAACGATTTTTGACGTCGGGGTGTCTTGTAAAAAGTTTTAACTATAAAAATATGAAGAGCATTTTGCTTACGAGTGACGAGAGGATATTGAGATAGTTAAACAAAATACTCGGTCATGATATATGTAATGGTACGAATATATAATATATTATATACATACCATATACTGTTCGAGCTACTGTCAGAATTCGAGGCGGGGACGTCAGTCGAGCCGGCACGTCGGAAGTACCTTATAAAATGTATAGATAGATATGAATTAACAATTTATTAACAATTTATCATATAATAATACCTAGGTAAAAAAAAACCATCTTCTGCTATCGTCACCTTGCAGAGTACAACCTATGTAAATTTGTAGAGTATTTTATAATAGTTTAAAATAATATTTTCGAGTGCGAAACATTTTACGCGATGACGACACGTTGTTAAATTATTTTCGTTGCGGACCGTCGCTGGCGGACGAGACGCCGGAACTGAACCCAGCGCAACCCGAGCGCCGTTGTGCCCGTTAGGCGGCCCCTTTCTGAAAAATCGATAAGGGCGGCACGGACGAGTTGTGTACGTAATAAATATTGTAATCGGACACGTCGCGATCTCGAGAATGTAATATGTATAGTGTAATATAATGTATTATCATTTATTGTTAAATATCCGTAATCTGTAACATAATGGGATGAGCAGAGGACCTTTATGTGTAACTGGTCTTTTTCGTTTCATTTCATATATCTAATATCATCATCGTATTATTTTTTAATATTACGTGGGACCATCCTAAATATTAACTGCACATCCAACATTTAGAAGACCGTATTGTTATCGTATATAATAAATTATTTAAATATAAATTATCGCATGTAAGTTATTATAATATGCGCATGCTTGGATTAAATTGTTAAGTCGTGTTTCCGGTGCTCCCGTCGCTCGGAGGGGGTCTCGTACGATTTTCCAATATCATAAACAGCGTTATAACACTTTCGACTTTCCGCATCAAAATATTAAAAATATTAATTGATAATACGTATTTGAATTTTACTTTTAATTATTTATTTCTGAAATTATTTTTACCTTAATATTTTATCACCCATAGGACATTCCCATAATCAATGAGTTATGTTCCAACGGAAAAAAAACCAGGCCATTGGTATATACAAATAATAAAAATAGAAATAAGTTATCAAATATAATGTACTATGTACATTTATAAATTATCATAAAAGACAAAAATTCATCACTTAAAAAGAAAAACAGATAATAATCATACATTAAAAATTGTCATTAAAAAATAGAAACAGAAATAAGAATATCTTATCAATAATAATATATCAATCTTTAAATTATTATAAATACTCAAACTCCAAACATTCAAAATTAAAACAGCTTTTAAATGTTATAATCATGCTTAAAATATATACACATATACCAATCATACATGATACATTTATAATTAAAAATTAAAATTTGTCAATCGAAATAAAAACAGGAATATGCTGTCAAATATTAATAATAAATATGTATTATAGGTGCTATATAAATGTATAAATAATATTAGTGGCACAATTTAAAACTGCATTAATACATTTAAATTGAGAAATTTACCAAATTTGTATGTATTTAATTATTTACTGAAGAATAATTGTTTTTCCAGTGTCATTTTTTGTATTGTTACAGTAGTTCTTATTTTAGTACAAATATCTCATTGAAAACGTTGAATAACCTCAATAAATTTAAATATATTAGGATGATTTACATAAAAGTATATAAAACATTGAATGATATTTTGAGTGGAATGTTTCGCAATTGTTATAAAAATGTAGAACTTTAAGATTCTACCCATACATTAGATAGAAATCAGGAAATACAGTTTATGACACACAATAATTAATAATGTTTATTGTGTCTATATTTTGTTCATAAATACGATGAAAATGATAGAATTTCGGAATTATTTGAAATGTTACAATAGACATATTATATAAGACATCAAGATCAAATGGTCCTGATCCAAAAAGACAGTATACAGATATTTAATTAAAAATAGATCGTTTAACTTAAAGCTAATCGGAGGAGTGTTGATTCACGTATCGGAACGGATTATGCTCTCAAGTACTTTCCCATAGTCTCTATATGCCTCGTATTGACAATACGTTTGTATAATTATTATATAGGTACCTAATAATTTATTTCATGGGTGGTGTGCCATTATACTGTATAACTGGTACAGACGGCACAGTAACTACCTGAAAGGTAAAAGGTCATGGAAGGTTTTATGCAATGGTGGGTAGTAACGCATAAGTCGTAACAGAAGTATCAAGTTACACAATTTTGTTAAAATTGTTTCAAGTGTGAAGTAAGTAGTAACGAAATTAAAATAAAAAATACTTTTGATAAGTATTTCCTGTAATATAACTCATTACCGTTTCGACTTGTATTGTGTATTGTGAATTTAAAAAAAAAACATTAAAAAATATAAGTTCTATGTATAAATGTCTAAATACAGGTATTGTGTATACAATATAAATATGTGTATACATTGAGGTGCGTTATCCTAGCACTACAATTTAACATTTTTTCTTCGAAATTAATACCATGCTTTAATAACTAAATCATAACCATTCGTAAACACAATTCTGGAATTCGTAACTTGAATTCCTTACCATCAAAATCGTCTTCTGGAAACGGGTGCTGGCGGACAGTAAATTGAATTAAGTTTTCTAAAATATACAGAACGTGTCCTATGAATATGCCGCAGGACTGGTGTATTGACGTATTGGACTAATATATTTTAATAATTAGAAATAAATAATTGTTATATTTATTATTACTGTTTATTGTTTTTTATTTTTTTTTTTTTTTGGATATAATTTTCAAATTATAGCCACTTACTAATTCCATTTTCTGATTTCAAAGTAAAGTAATTTCATCAAAATTTTATTTAAATGACGAGTAAAGTAACTTACATAACGACACATAACTTACATATAACTTACATTACTAACGACTAACGAGTAAAGAAACTCAATTACCTTATAAAAGTAACTTACCTAACACTGACTTTACACGTGCACCACTGCAGCTGCATACCGCAGAGTCTGAAAATCTATAGAATTCGTACTACGCATTTACAGCAACCATAATAATATAATTGAAATAGAATTATGAGCCTTTATATTTTTTTTACGCTGTCGTCGGATCCCGTGCTGCACTAACACAACTTTAGGCTTCGGCCTTTGTACGCATTACGTAGAGGTACGCGTTCGATTGTGGTCGCGTACGTATACAACAACAACAATAATAATAATATAATATACACCTATATATTGTTTGCCCGACACACGCCCGCTCATCGAGTATATCATTATCGTCAAGTGTGTGTGCGTATGATGTGTGTGTGTGTATACACGCACGCACACACGGTCAAACCAATTAACCGGATCGACATTGCGGGGTGCCTGTATTATATATATATATATATATAATGTAATATCTATAAACATAAATTATAATATGTAAACAGTATCGTCGGCAATCGCGCGTATAATGTTCCCTCGAACTGTGTATCGTTGTCAAACAGATCGCCGCGTGTTCAAAAAACAGAAAAGACACGCGTACCAGGTTTTTATTTATTTTTGCTTTTTTGCAGCAATAGCCACAGGATTCCGCTGATATCGAAATATTTTATTGAATATTTTGTAATGGTTCACGATTAGCATACATGCGTGAGGTATACAGTGTGCCTACAATTTTAGATTCTGAGCGGAACGATGATGAATATATTATACTGGTTTTACGATGATGTGTGTTTTTATTTTTTTTTTTTTTTTTAGTTTGTCATCACTCATATTCTTTATCTTTTTCGGCCCTTTGGGGAAGGATATTTTTACCAAATATTCATATTAGCATTTATTATAGACATGATATAATTTTAAAAATATTTCGGATCTTAATGTACTATTTACTTATATGTATTTGAAATTTTTTTAACTTATTTTTGATTTATGTGTGATAATTTCAGTTTTATTTTTGAGTAAAAAAGTTTTATTTGACAAATACTTTCATTAAATATAAAATTAAAATAAATGTATTTTAAGATTATTGTAATAAATTAGGTACATTCTAATTAATTTCTTATCTTAGCAATATTGAAAATAATGCATTTTTTTACAGTGGAATGAAATAATAAAAGCTTGCACCCCTATTAATTACATTCCTATAATATTTATTAAGCCTTTGTAGTGACGAACACCTGGACAAGTGAACAAGGTGTATATGTTAAAGTTGTAATTATGTGTAACTGTGATGATTGCCCCGCCTTCCAATTTGTTCAGCAAAATTAGCACATATTGTTATACCCAGTGTTTCCAATAACTTATGAATCGTGAGATTCTTTTAATGAACCACAAGTAGTAGCGTAGACTCATTTTTGGATTGGAGGGAATTTTATTTAGTCAAAAACCTTAAAAATGTTACACAAAATTCCTCAAGTTGTTCTTATAGAAATTTAAAATTATCGAAAAAGGTACATTTTTTTTTTATGTTTGAGATTTAGCGTTTAAGGTTCAAATTGAATAATATGCTTGCGAGTTATCACATATGACTCACGTCTCACAAGTTACAATATTATAATAGAACAATATAACTTAGTATATATGTAAAAAAAAAAATATTCCTCCATAATATTATGATTTATAGCAACACAATAAAGATGGGCAAGTTAATAAAAAAAGCTGAGTCACTTTGCTTTATACAGTAGGTATCAAGTGTATTTTGTCAATGAGTAATGATTGAATACGAAAAACATTCTGAACGGAGACGGTAGCAGCAAGTGTCGAGCAGCCTATATATACTTTCTAAGGATATTATACAATTTATTTTTATATTAGTATAGTACATGGTTGTTGAATTAATTTTTGACAAAAACATCGAATGTAACTATTGTAATGTTGTATTATTAATTATTATAATATTAATATATTATATGTTTGTATATTATTATTATTAACTAATAGCTCAAAAAGTCAATGAAATGTCGATAAAATTTTTAACTACCAAAACTACTAATTAAAGTTGATCGCAGAGTCAATATTTTTTTATGAGCGTCTGAAGTTAAAAAAGTTGACAAAATTTGTCAAAATCACAAAAATTTGCAAACTATTTTGAGTTTAAAATTTTTAAAAAAATAATTTTTTTATCTATAATTAAAAAATTTAATACAAGATTTCTCATAAGTTTTTATAATAGTAGATTAAAAATATTAAAGATGCATAATCACAATGTTTTTTATAAGCATTTATAGTCTTAAATGTTGACAACATTCATCAAAATCTCGTAATTTTGCAAATTATTTTGTAGATTTTAATGTATAAAATATTTAATTTTTATAGTTAAGAATTGAAAATTTAAAACAATATTTTTCAAAAGTATTTCATTTTGTAACCAAAAAAACTTAACATTTTGTGGGCATAGTTTTTTAATAGATATTTTAAGTTTAAATTCGGACGAAATTAGAATTTAAACAGAGAATAACGATTTTAGTTATTTTTTGTTAATTTAAAAATTTTATTTGTGAGTTTTTGAATTTTTTAAATAGTATCAAATAAATTTTTTTCGGAAAAAATGAATTCAACATAATTATTTTTTTACTAATAGTAAAATAAATTATTTGGATAGCAACAATATCATGAAATATACTTATAGTAATATAGACTACCAGACGGTCTTTGCTCAGAATCGTTTTTTGTATACAATGATTTTGTATCATTGAATTCGAATTTAACACATCCATTACAGTGATTTAAATGATTACATAGCAAAGTGGTACTCACTTTTCTACCCTTTTAATATACTTTTCGTTTAAATTCAGTGAATATTGTTGTAAATTAATTAATAATTTGTTTTCATAGCTGTATTCTATAGTCATATTTAGTTAAATGAAAGTAAAAAATACATTTATATTATACGTTTTGCGCACTTCCATTTAAGTTTCATTTAAATTTTACCTAAAATTATTTCTTTGGTTTAATAAAGATGTGATTTTAACCATATATTATGATGTGTTAAGTGTTAACCCAAAGAGTAATAAAACAAAAAACTAAACATTAGACATTATACAAACGGCGCTTTAGATAGGCAAATTTAGGTACGTTTTTGTTTTTTGATAATAATATTTTATTATATTATAATATACATTAGATACTATGTTGATCGGGTATTAGCTGTGTATTACTAATAAACTAACATTAACACGACCCACTAAAAAAACACTGTTGTTTATAAAATATATTAAATTGTACAATTTAGTTTAGATTAATCTAAGTATATAATACAATCCAATGGTCTAGTTATTGAGACTTTAATATAAATAATTAAAAAAAAAACTTTATAAAGACATATAGTACCCCTAGTATTTAAACTATGAATTTTTAATGAAATTATTATAAAGATATTTGAGTTTTACTGTGTTGTTTTTTAGATGGTCATATAGCTTCGAATAACAATGTATTGGACTAGTTTGTTAATAACTTGCATACAGTTAACATATTGTAAAGTCATTGTACCACCAACTGGATATTTAGATTGGTGGCAAAATTCTATAATTTACGAAATATTCCCTTTGTCATTTAAAGATTCAGATGGTGATGGATCAGGCGATTTTAAGGGTATATTATTAATATTAATCATTGTCATTTATTTGAAATTTGTTAAAAAACTACCATTTTTTTTCACTATCAGGTATAACTCAAAAATTGGACTATTTCGTGGATATAGGAGTGACTACAATTTGGTTAACGCCATTTTTCGAATCACCTTTAGAATCTGGTGGCTATGACATAACCAATTATCAAGATGTAGAGCAGGTTTTTGGTACAATAGATGATTTCAACATTTTTTTGAATGAAGCACATTCAAATAGTATGTATACATATATAGTTTATATATATATATATATTATATTGTTAAATTAAAACCTAACCATTATAGCTTATAAACATTTAAAAATAATAAATAATAATGTTATAGATTTAAAAGTTATTATAGACTTTGTTCCTAATCATACTAGTCATAAACACATTTGGTTTGAAAAGTCTGTCAACAATGAAACTAATTACGCCGACTATTATATTTGGAAGGATGCTAAAAATCAAGATGAAGTGATAAAAAATAACAGTGTAATTCCTATTGTGCCAAATAACTGGGTAAGTAATGCTTAACATTTAATTTATGTATAATATTTTAGTGTCTCTCAAATTAGATATTTAGTATATTATATTATGTCGTATTTCCATTGATTATAATTTATAAATAATTGGAAGGTATTATCATTAATCATAAAATGTTTTACTATTATCTATTTGTAATCAATGGTAATGGTATTACATTAGACATGTATATTCAGAAAGTTTGCTCCTCAGTGCTAATTTTTATTTGCTCCACTACAGGTGCCCTAATAAATGTCAAATATTGACAATACAAATTACATTTTCACGTATGTTTATAGTAAAAATAAATTTAAAAGTCACTATGGTTAATATTTTTTGAATAATGAAAAATTGACTATCATCATTATTTTTTGTTTAATAACTAATTTCGTAAACGTTTGAACATCAAATATGAATTTAAAAAAATGGGTATATATCAATTGCGCCGAAAATCGCAGATAAAGAAAGAAAAATTATAGGATAGAAAATAGGTATACGTCAATTGTGCCGATCGATATTCGAATGTAATACATTGTTGTATATCAATTGCGCAAATCGATTTTGATAATTATGAATCTGTTTTTACGTGTTGGATTCCCTAGTTTTATCTATACTGTGCTAATCTAATCTATGGCGTTATCCTCGTAAGTATAAGGTAAGTTTGAAAATCATTATTTTTATAATTTATAAAATTTTATTAATTGATGAAGATACTACACAATTTGAACAAATATTATTCGTTAATTAAGGCAGTTATTGAATTTTTTTTAATAAAGAAATAATTTTTTCATCATCTTAATTTTATTTTTAATGGCGCAATTGATGTATATCTTTTTAGTATACCTTTTTTGTACCGGCGCAAAAGATGAATATTATAGAGGTAGTGTCCCAAATGGTGCAATTGACGAACATCGAAAAAAATGTAGGCAAATGGATACCATTCTGCTTACAGTGGATGTTGAGTGATTGACTTTGATGGATGTGTTAAATTTTAATTAAATGATATAAAATCATTGTCTACGAAAAACGATTCTAAGCGAAGACAGTCTGTCAACTTACATTACTAAGTATTTTTTATGATATTATTGATATTAATGTTATTTATTTTACTATTAGTAGTACAGTTGACTGAATTATTTTTTTTCAAAAACTTTGTATTTGAAAATGCCATTGTGTGTATTAAATATAATAGTATACTATAAAAGTTTCAATTTCCCACGAGTAATATTTTTAAATCACAAAAAAATAACTAAAATCGTTATTTGTTGTTATTAATATTTGGTACTGATTAGATAAATTTATTTAACAACGCTGTTTCTAATTCAACGGGGAAATTGATTTAACATTTTTATCAATTATGACTGAAAAAGTCCAGAGTTGTCGTCATTATCTAGGAAATATTTCTTAATCATTGTCTGAAAATAATGGACATTAACGTAATTTCCTAGTCAATATTCTATACTGTTTAATTTGATTGAAAATATCGTTATTGACTAATCATTAAAGTTAATTCTTTAATTTTTGTTTTTGATGGTAACATGTATAATGTGTATGTATATGTATTACCTATTAATTTGTCTTTTATTATTATTTTAGCAAATGATTTGTGATGATGCCAGTGCTTGGACTTGGCATGACACTCGCAAACAATTTTATTTTGCTCAGTTCGCCAAAAATTTACCAGATTTAAACTTTCGTAACAAAAAAGTTCATGAAGAAATGAAAAATATTTTAAATTATTGGTTAAAATTGGGAATTGATGGTGTTAGAATAGATGCTTTAAAACATGTATACGAAAGCGAAGAACTGGAAGACGAACCAATATTTGATAACAAGAAGGCGGTTAATTACAATAATTTAAATCATATTTATACAACAGACCAAGATGAAATCTATGATTTGATTCAAGAATGGCGTCTATTGCTTGATGACTTTAAACAAAACGATAATTTTACAAGGTTTCTGAAATTAATTACTTGTAAAACACAATTTTAAAGTTTTAATATTAAAGCAGTTTTTCCACTATATTTGGTTTCATAACACACGATACTTGATCTCATTACGATCTGTTTTTAATTCTCTGTAGAGTTCTCAAACATGTTCATTGTTCATATAAAATCGTGTCAGTTTAAAAAATGTTGCGTTATCTGTAGAGACAGTCATGATTAAGTAATTTCAATTCGGTGAAGTAAAATGTGTTGATCACTGATAGGCATGGCTAGCTAGTGGAAACAGATAGCACAACATTTTTTAAATTAGTGCAATTTTATATGAACATTATTTTTAAGAACTCTACCGAGAATTTGTCTACGGGTCATGCAACAATCGAATATTTCTAGTGTTATGAAACAGACTATAGAGTGAGTTATTTGTAGTTAATTATTTAATTTTTTTTATGTGGGGTTTGTACTTATGTAAATTTTATTTACGTAAGTTAAATAATAGAAGCTAAAAACATTATCTAGATAATATATAATTATATATATATATATATACTTAATATTGTGTTATATATTATATTATAGTATACTTTTATTGAAAAATCATTCTATGTACAAATAACTTATTTATCCACACATTTTTTTTGGTTAAGGATATTGGTCTATCAAAACATTTTTCACCATGCCATTTTTATTGTGGAATTTTGTGCAATAGCTGAATGTACTCCATAAGTAAATTTTATATTTGTGTAGGGTATATTATTGGACGCTTGGATATGAAGATAGCCACCGTCTAAATTAAAGAAATCCAAAATAATACAAGTAAACTTAATAGTATTTACTATTAAGCAAACTTATTAAAAATATTTTAAATAGTTTTTTAAAACTACATATTTTACATTTAGGGTCCAAGTCAAAAGGACCAGTGGCGCTAAACTAAAATTTAGTAGGAGGGGCGACTATATATTTGGGATACCCATCGAGAGTTGTAAAAATGAAAAGGTGGATGATCTCACTTTCATGCCCCCCCCCACTATAAGTTTAATAGACATAAATTTCAAAAATTTAAAAATATTTTGAGAATCCTCATAAGTTGTGATTTTAGATATTTAATAATATTAATGATATATAGTCACGATTTTTTATTTATAAATTATAAGCATTTGAATTTCCAATTTTTACATAACTAATCAAACTTACAAAATTGTACAAATGATTTTGTAGTCAAAAATGTATAAAATTAATTTATTAGTTAAATTGATAAATTATAAAATAATCAAGTAAAAAACCTATTTTAAAATTATTTTTCCGGCTTGTTGACGACAATAATTGACAAATGCGTTAAATGTTTTCCCGTTACCACACAAACTTTTTTTTATGTCTATCGCTAGTTGGTTTTTTGTCTATTTCTCATTTCGATTTTTAACATTGAATTTATTTACATTTTCCATATAAATGCATGTCATATACTCCTGAAGATTATAGGTCTGGCATCACTGAAGTGGATGTTACACCCGCATGTGTTGTCTGCGTCTTATAAACTATGCATGCTGGTGTAATGTCATGTAATTTTAATATTTAAAAAAATTAAAATTTTAATTAAGTTCTTTTTTTCAGGATAATAATGACTGAATCATATAGTAATAACAGTGTTTTATTTAAATATTACACTAGTGGAGCTGAAGTACCAACAAACTTTAATTTATTAGGAGACTATCACTATACTCCGAAAGATTATGAAAGAGAAATAGAAAATTGGATAACTAAAATGCCACTTGGAGCAACATTTAATTCGGTGGTATATATAGATATACTAATTATTATGATATTATTATTTATATTAAATAAAATATAACATATTAGTTTTAAATTATAATTATAATTAATAGATAGGTACCTATATAAAAATTTAGTATAGTGATCTATTATAATATTTTTTTGAGGGGGCAATGCTAAGGTGACTTGTAAATATATTTTTATATCATTATTTTATATTTGTTTATGATTGAATATAATTTTTTAGGATAAGATAATTTATTGTTAAACGTTTTGAGAATTAACATTAATATTACTCAATTTATAATAAACATGTGGATTAATCTGTAGATAAATTAGTATAAGTAATTTGTACGTGACAATCGAATTCAAAAATATTGTAAAAGATAAAATATTGAACAGTATTTTTTAGGTATATAGTACAATAGGATTCTATTAGAGGTAAAAACTCATTTTCTTCAAAAGTGTTAACGTTTTTGGAAATATTTATTTTACATAATATGGAATATTTACAAAACAACTTATTTACACTTATTTAATCGTTATCATTTTTTTAAGTTTTTACTTTTTTTCTTTATAGCATACATTTTTAATATAATATTCTTACAGAACATTTTTTTTGAAAATTTCAAAGTATAAAAATTAATGTTTAATAAGTTAATTAGTTTTATAAGAAAGTAATAAAGTATATTAAGTATTTATATTTTAAAATTTAGAAGAAGCAAAGTAGTTGCTCAACATTGTATGTGGTATTTATATGTGGCTCCACTTAGTTCACCCAAGCTTAAAATACTTATAACTAATTAAATACTCATTCGAAATTTTATAGCGGATTCTGAGCAGAACGATGAATGTTCTAGTATTATTACTTTTACAATATGTGTTTTTGTTAAGTATGTGTCCATCATCATATTTTGGAACAGAAAAAATGATTTTATGTTCAACATTGAGCCTTGATTTTAGTAACGAATTCGGTCTAGTTGGGTTAAGTTAAAATTAGACAATTTCCAATACTTTTCAGAATAATAGAAAAAAACTAAAAAATATAAAGGAAAACGGGAACATTTACGCCATACTTATCAGTTTTTAAAATAAGATTTTGTTATTTTTATGTAATTAAAATTTCAAATACTAACAATTAGTAACAACTGTAGATACT
>JACXSJ010001987.1:0-61694 GCA_014851325.1 Pentalonia nigronervosa | reverse complement strand
GCATGTGAGTTCTATACCTGTGAGTGCGTTCGCGTCGTTCATATACGGGTAGTAGAGAATTCTCTCACACAGATAATCATTTACACTCCAACACATTCACAAGATCGAGTGAAGCTGAAACAATATGTGAATAAGGTTGCCAATAATTTGCTCCTTAAGAATTAGCCGGCACCGAGGGCCTTAAGAGCCCTGGTCATGTGTCTTTATTAAGGTGTAATATTTAGGCAATATTTAATTTCGTTGCCACCGCCCATGGCAATTTGTGTAGAGGTGTCCACACACTGCAGCGGTAACGGTAAAATTCTATCGTCTTGGCGGTACCTCCGCGGTGGCGGGAAATTGTGTCCAGATGCATTTTACCGCCACTGCCACCGCTGAAGTGCATAGACGCAACTAGAGTGGTGCTTGAGAGGGCACACTATTGCTCCAACCGCATCGCCATCCGCCCCATCACCCACAACGCCACCGGTACAGCGCGGTCTATCAAAATCAAACGCATCCGTCGCGTGCCTTATAAGGAGTCGCCGTCCTTTGAGGCACAGCAGACGAAGGCGTTTGGCTCTGCAGGCGTTGGATTTCCGCCGAAGACCACCGTTGCCCTTGCTTTACCCGCCTCCTTTCCACCACCGTTGTCCCTGCTGCACTCGCCTCCTTTGCACCACCGCCAATTGTGGAAACACCAAGACTTGTGACGTCCGTTGTGCCCACAGCGGTAAAGGCCGATGCACCCATACCGGCAGCGACGATGGCCGGTACGACCCCTCTTCCTGCCGCATCTGTGGAGCCCATTCGACCGAAGAGGGCCAGCTACAGAAACAGAGCGGCGTATCTGGATGCGACTAGGAAATTTGCGAAGGCGACGGTGGCCAACTTGATCAACCGAGGGGAAGGACACGACGGTGCGACCGCCCGACCGCTACAGACATCGTATGCGACGGACGTCCTTTCGGTTCGGCCGTGACGTGATTTTACACCGGTGGAAGGACGTTCGACGACGAGGAGGCATTTGAGTCCGATCGGCAATCACGGCACCTCGAGTTCATCGATGCCGACAGTATCCGTACGTTTTGCGTCAGGTTTACTATAAGCCAAGGACGATTGTCGATATTTCGCGGAGAAAAATTGCTTTTACAAGGCTCGAAAACCAGCTTGAACGAAGTGAAAGAACTGATAGAAGCTGCATTAAAAATCGTATAGTTATATGATTTTCAATGCAGTTTTCCATTAATTATTTATAATTATTCGTTGTATAGCTATAAAAAAATTCATTTAGAAAACATAATAAAACTTACCTATATATATAATTCTCGAGTGTATTTTTTTTTTATTTTGTTTTGAAAGTGGAAAATGGAAAACAATATAACGAATGTATGACGTATAAAATATTACTCGTGGATGATTGCTACTATATATATTATACGTGCAAAAGTATAATATTGCTACCGCCTTACACAAACAAGAAATTCCAAAAAAATATATGAGGCTACAATATAGTAAACCATTATGATATAGGACAATTTCAAAATATGTTCAAAATGTTCCTAAATCGGTACTCAAATAATATGTTTTTTGTTGTTATGACGAAATAATATTCAAAAGAAAAATTTTTATTAGTATGTTATAGAATATTTTAGGTTTGTCTGACATTAATATTGTACAACTAATCGACGTTAAAATGCTTACCAAATATACACCACAACGGTTGGCAAAGTCCTACAATTAAAGCAATGGTAAGTTATTCGATGAATATAGATACAAAAGCAAATTCGGGTGTATCATAATATATTTAATAATAATAATCTAAATTGTATTTAGCGTTATTGATGTTTACAAAAATGGAATTACATATTATATTGTTATTACACTGTAGGGATAAAATCCTTGTTTTAATAAACGAGTCTCTAAACAAAATAAAATATACTTGTTTCAATGTCTAGTATTTTTGAAAAATAAAAAATTGAATTTTGTTAATTAGATTTTGAACATTTTTTTAACCGAAAATAGCGTGAATATATTTTTATATCCGTGATTGTCTATAATAATATGTAGTATAGGGTTTAACAAAATATACACAAAGTCACACAAGGATAACCCATAAGTTCCTAATGGCTAAAGAAGAACCACCTCAGTGCTTAACCTGCTTCGTCATGTTAAGTACTTAATAACAGAATGCCACAAATATGAAGATGTCAAAAAACTAAACATTCCAGCCAACTTACACGCGGCTTTAGGTCCCAACACAGAAAACATCAATAACATGATCAACTTCCTAAGAAAAATTGACATGTTCAAATAAATTTAGATAATAAGAATCGCAACTCAACTTCCTACCATAGAACTACAAGTACTGTATTATTTTTAAATGTTCTCCGTAATTATCTAAGTGTTCATTAGAAAGAAAAATTGTAACTAATGGCCTTTGTAGCCGATGTAATTTAAGAACAACAAAAAAAAAAATATATAGACTTAACCACCTTGTATAATAAAAAACCAAACCATATCAAATATACAATATTTTGGGTTTGTCCGATGATAAATAACAACTACTAATTGCTTGCCAACTATATACCACCTCTTAAATTATGTTTATAATAACGCAGAAAATATATTTTATGTATAATCAATGTAATCTCTCATAACACTCAAACACACAATAATTGTAAGCCAGTTTCTTTTTATTCATAATAACCATACAATTGGGACTATAATTAGCTTTGTGATAATTATCAATATTATTGATATCTTCTTATCAAATAATAATTACTGAACCTTGTTAACTAATAAATGTCAAAGATTAAATTAATTATATAATAATTAATATGAGACAATATATTTTAAATTTAAGTAGGTAATCACGTACTTTGGTTGTACTTTGTAAATTAATTATTCTTAATTACTATAAGATATGAATCAATAATTATGCATAATTAAATAAAACAATAGTTCAATTAATATTTATTATTCTATCAAATCCCTTAAGCATAAATAAAAATTTTGTATAATATATACGAATATACATTTGCATTTACATCCCAACCAACAAAATAAAAATGTATAACACTAAAACTAATATAACAAATATTGATTTACAAAAATGATTATAATATAGTTAATACAAATAATATACTGTAAAATAAAATAATTCACTAACATAAATTTAAAGACCCAATAATATAAATCCATCAAATGTTTTGTAAATGTAAAATAGCTGACAAAACTTTTGAAGTTCTAAGTAAAATTTACAAAATTAAATTTAGGTCAGCAATTATAAATGGAATAAATAGAAATTTCGAAAAAAAAAATATATAAATACTGTAGACAAATTAAAAATAAGTAAAGCTATGGGAAATTCAAATTTCCTGATATTTTAATAAATATAATAATAATTGTAGTAATAAATTTTGTATATTTCATTATTTTTATTACTATAATTAACTGTTACCTTGAATTCAAATACAAATAAGTATATTATATGTATATTTATTATTGAGATGGATTATAAATGTTGGTAGGCGTTTGATTTGTCTGGAATATTGGATCTGGAGATAATATATTTTCTGATGGTTTACTGTTGCTCATTACATTTACATACATATCCTTTACACCTGAAATAACAATGAAAGATTATATAATATGTTAATTAAATGATTTATTTCTTTATTTGTTAATTATTCAAAATAATAAAATAATGGAACATATTTTTCTAAGCAGGCTGCAACCCATCCTTTAATTAATAAATACCTCGCTTTCTTTGAATTTTAAATTGATTATGATTTTGATTGGCAGGCGAACTATTAGCCACCGGATTAAATTGTAATTCTGAATCCAAAGGAGGAGCAGCTTGTTGAACTGGTTCTTCGGCACCAACATTTTCCCCGATAGACTAAACAAATAATTTAATGTTCTTATAGTGTCAAGATAAAATAATTACACATTTTTAATGTTACATCTATATTATTTGAAGGCTTCCAAAATTTAGTTAAACCTCCAAGCCAGGAATTCTTTTCTTTTTGCTGGCGTTTGTCGTCTGAATAATTTTTTTTTTGTGATTTTTTTTCAACTGTACTAGATACCTGTCAGCAAATAAATTTAAATGTTTTTATAATTATTAATTTTATATGAACCTCATCAAAATATTAGCATACTTTAGGTTCCAGTTCGGCCATTTGACGATCGAAAAATCCAAATTTTGGTTCTGTTGATATTGTCTTTTCTGATTCGGCCATTAAAGTGAGATCTGGAGCAATAGTTGATATTTCTGAAGTCATTTCATTTGGATTATTATGATTAGCTATTTCTCCAGGCATAATCATAGATGTAGGATCAAAGTATTGTGAATATTCTAGAAAAATACAATATTATAATTATTGTAATTAAATACAATACATATATTGCTAAAATGCAATATCCCATAATAATTTACTAATTTATAGTACGGATTCCATTATTTTATCACTTTAAATTCTTGTGAAATCACAAGAATAAATACTTTATATTTTAGTAGAAAAAGTAAGAGAACCAGTTTTACTATTCCATCATTTTCTAAATTAAATGTAATAAATTAATATAATATATTTTTTCAGTTACACAAAAATAGAATTTAAATATTTTATCCATATTAATAATCAATTTAATATATAATATGTGATTTTTACATTTTTAACACAGTAAAGTTGTAATATTAATTAAGAATATTGTATACAAACAAAACTGTGAATTCAACATTTTGACCATCGACTAAGTATATTGTTTTTTAATAAAACGTTCACTCTCTAAGCCATTTGAATAACATATAGACAATTTTTTTATAGACAAAATTAATTATAATTGTACCATAATACAAGTTGATAAAACCACAATTATTATAATTAATGTGTAAAATAATACAACATATTAGTCTATGAATCACATGATGCAATGTATTTGCATTTAATTCAATTATTTAAAAGCTATAAATAAAAATAAAATTATGATTAATATAAAAAACTTTAAAAATATAAAAATTACTTCACTTTAAACTACTTGTTTTGATTTATTTATTATATGCATAACATAGTACACAGTGGTCTCAATTATTTGAATCTCAAGAAATATAAAAATAAATTTGACTGATGTGTTTTTCAAGTTACATTCTTCAAATATGTCTTTTAAACATTTCAGGGGCAAGAAAAAGTGTTAAGTTATCAAAACTCGAAAATACATTCAAATATTAAATACTTTAATTTAATTTGATTATAAAATTGTAATTTTTTTTTAAATTAACAAATATAAATTATGTTTACAATATTATTTAAATTGTTTCTACTGTAATGTTTTTGGTCATTTAAGATCGATATTTGTTTATTAATTATTTATGATTAATTAGTTAATTAGGTATTTTATAAACAATCTATATGATACTGTATTAATTGGATATATTACTATTTACATCCTAAACACAAAGTAAGGAATGTATAATTTGAACATTTAAAATGTTAAACTCTTTTGTTGGTTATAAAATAGGCTTGTTTCATAAAGCACAAAAAATTATCCAGATGGTAAATTTCTTAATTATTTCCTAATAGTAAGTAAAAACAATAGATCTAAAAACAAAAAAACATTTAAGAAACTTTAACAAAAGTTGTATTAAGTGAGCTAAGCTCAAAATTGTTATTTGTAGACTAAAATATATAATAAAAAAAACCACTTTCCTGTGCCGAGGTGAACAAAGGAGCACGAGTTCTCAGAACTTAGTCTCCGTTTCCTGTCTGTATTTTTATTATAATTATTCAACTTATATAACATCATATAATTTTTCCTCTTTTACAACTTAACTAGCATATTTAATATATGAAAATACAAGATACTAATAAACTAAATCATAACTTACTGCAGAATATTCTACTACTGAATATATGAATGAACTAAATTTTGTAAAAAACAAATATTTTAGCTTGTTACTTCATACACCACGCACTTCAAAAAAGGGCTCATTTTAACCTCTTGAAGGCCCATTTTTTCTTAAAAAACTTATAAAATAAGTATTTTTTAACTATTTATAAATTATAAATTTCTTTTGAAAAAAATGATTTTGGAAGACAAAAATAGATATTAAAAAAGTTATAAGCAAATTCAAAACATTAAGCATTTTTTTTTTATAAAGACACTAACAAATTTTATATTTTAATGACAATAATTTGTGATTGAATTACTACAAACATTTTTGTTTTTATATGGAACAATCCAATTTTTTGTTTTGCATAGTTTTTCAAATCATTAAGTGACAACTAATAAGGTCAATTATAATATGCACACATATTTTAAAATAGAAATCAAAAAATTTAATAAAACATACAATAATATATAAATATAGTTTAAATTAACCACCGATTTACTCTTAATTTAAACCATTTATTTTCTAATTTGACAAATACCCTAACTAATCTAATTGTTTCTATATATTGTCTATAAACCATAATATTTTCTACAAATATTTAAAATATTTATCATTACAAACATGAATGTTTAATATATTTATAGTCTTTTTTTTAATAAAACAAATATAAGTATTATTGTTATATGTTTAAAATTGTAAATAAGAAAATATAGTTAATTTTATTAAAAAAAAAATGTATATATTTTTTTGTAATTGTACTATTTTAAGAAATAGAATTTGAAGAATACAACTATAAGAACATTATTTAGTAAAATATTCAATAAAAAAAAATCACAACTCTAATTTAATTTATAGTTTAAAATATAAAAGATATTAGTTACAAATTTAAAATTTACCATTTTGAGATGGCGGTGGAAGTTCAGTTGATTGTGAAACGACATTAGGCTGCCAATAAGGATTCACTGGAGGAGGATGTGACTGTTGAACATTTAAAGGTGCTTGAATAGGTGGCGGTTGAATAGTCGGTACTTGAATAGTCGGTGCTTGAATAGGCGGTGCTTGAATAGGTGGTGCTTGAATAAGAGGTGCTTGATAATTAATAGAATAATCTATACTTGTATCTGGAACCTACATATTCATATTAAGATTATTTCTTCAATTCAAATTGCTTTAAATCTTACAGTTTGTTGTTCATTATGTACAACAGAATGTTCAACTTGATGTGGTTGATAATTGTTTATTTGATGTATTGATGATATGTGTTCTCCAGAGTTATAATTCTAAAAAGTTTATAAATATACATACATATTATAATTCAAAACAACATTTAAAACATATTAATAAAACATTTTATTTTTTACTTACATTTTGAGTACTTATTAAAATACGTTTTAATTCTTCTAACCAATCCAATGCATCAATACATCCAGGTATATTATTATTTGATATTTGCGTGTAATGCAAATCTGTACTTAATTCCACAACATTGGCAACAAATCCCAAATTTATCAGTTCAGGTGATGATATCAACTGTGTTGCTATAGCCTCCAAATGATGTAAAGCATTTTCACACTCTCCATACTCGGCCAAGCGAATAGCCAGCAAATATTTATAAGGCTAAAAATAATTTGAACTATAAACTTTATATATAAATACAAAAATAATTATGTAAATAATTTATAACACTTTAAATTACCAAAAGACTAGAAATATGAAAATGGCTCAGATTTAATCGCATAGAAAATTCATAAGCACTAGTTAATAATATGGCACGATTTGTGACCATAGTATTGAATACTTGATCAGAAGATGTACCCAAAAGAGTAAACTTTGAAGATAACCCAATTGATTCTAGTGGTATCTGTATAGCCAAATAACAAAAGTGAGCACCAAACACATCACCTTTAGCATCTAAAAAGAAACAATGAAGCAAATTTAACTAATGTTATTTCTGAAAAATTAAATGCACAAACTTAAAGTGTCCCCAAGTTGAATGGTGGCATTACGAGCATTATTTATATTGACTTGTTGATTACTCAAAATCATTGCTAAATGTTCTCTCCAATCTCCCCAGGTATTATCTGTACAACACTTTTATAAAAAAAAAATCAACTTTATTAATTAAGTGTTAGATGTATATTTTTCACAAATTTTATTTTTATAATAATTTTAACGTGCCACATACACTTCTTTATTGTAATGTCTGTTTTGGTACTTGTCTTTGTTATGATATGACAATATAGGTAAGTATGACCACATAAAACGAATAATTGATCAGTCAGAGCATCTTCTCCACACCCCACCTTATTGTAATTCTCCACTTTTGGTTTATTAATGTTTTTCAATGTTATATATATATATTTGTAATAACAGACAATAAGAAGTGGAGAACTACCATATAGACAAAGTGAAGATTGAGCACATCAAAATGATTTTATCATACCTATCTATCTATTTCTCGTCATGGTAAATAAAGTGCAGCAATATATATATATATATATATAAATAGATTTTAATTCACCATGAAATTTTCACGAGATCTATAAGGGCACTTTTTTGAATTTCACTCTTGAAATCAAATTTTATTTAAACATATGAAAATCTTATTTATTATTTAAAAGACAACTAAAATTAAAATTAAAAATGTTAATCAATCTTATATATACCTTACGCTAAATTCAAACTTCATTTTATTATACTTATTGCTTTACTACATCATACAGATAAGACTCAAAATAAATAGTTTTAACTATGATGCACATAATATAAAAAGACAACAAAAATATGTCATCAGAACTGTATTTTAGCAGAAAAATATTTTATTCCAAAAAATATACTATAAAAAAAATGTTTTACCCAAACCATATTTAATCTAAAAAATAATACATCAGAACCATATTTAGTCTGTTAAAATATGTACCAAAAGTAAAACAACAGAAAATATTTTATCCAAAACATATTTTATCTAAAAATTATCTCAACATAAACATTTTACCTCAAAGTTACGATTACTTTTCAGATAAAATACATTTTGGCGACATTATTTTCCAACAAATTATTTTTGGGGGTAATATTTTCGAATAAAATATAATTTTGATAGAAATATTTTTGGGTATTTTGTAGGTCACCCTACAAAATGATAAAACATTTTTCTTCTAATATATTTTTTTGCTAAAATACGGTTCTGATGAAATATTTTTGGAAATTGTACATACCCCCTTGGTAGATGACTGCGAACAAGAATAGCATAATACACTTATATCTAATACATAGTTGATTTATGAATGAATATAAATTGTTAAGTAAACATCAACATTTAAATTTCATATTACATGGTAAAACTTAGTATTTGTATAATTCTTGATTTTATTTCTTTTAAAATAAATACAATTCAAAATTTAAATGTTGAAATACTGAAACATTTTAATACATGTAATATTTTTTTCTAAATTCTAACATGTTTAAAAAGATAATATAAAATTTAAATAAAATTACTTACAGTTGTGCATGATGGTATATTGCCACTACTAAGTTGGAAGAATGTTTGTAAAGTGTCATTTTGTGGAATTGTTTGAAAATATTTAGCTCTAACATAATTTAATGTCTTTGAATCCATATATAATGCTAATATAAAAGCAAATCCCCAGTCTTGATTTAATATAGCGAATTCTATAAAACATTATACATAATAATAATTAATAATATAAATCAACAATTTTGCATGCATTCTGAAACTTCAAAAAAATTATAACACAGTTGTAAATCGAAATATAATATAATATAGGCACAGTCAATAAAAGTAAAAAGAGATAAAAATAAATTTACTAGTTTTCAATATAATTCATTGAATTTAATTTGTTCCAATATAAAAACTAATGGAATAAATATGTATGAAAAGAACAAGTTTTAATTTAAAAATGTAGAATATCTTATATTAGTTTATATAATATACATAGTTTTTTATTCTAATTGTTGAATCTGTTAAATAAGAAACAAATAAAAGTACATTTTCATTCTAGACTTGATAACTTTAATATGACTTAAATAAATTGAAATAAGTTTAAGTCAAAAAAAAATATATATATATTTTATAATAATAATAATTTAACCACTATAAAATGATCTTTGTTTTTTTTACAAACAAGTACTAATTAACATAGGCAAGACAACAGGGGGGGGGACAATTATGTATCAATTTCCCCACAGATATATACTTTTCCCATAAATGCAATATAAATATTACCATAATTATAAACCATTAAGATTAAATGTAATCTCATTATTACTTGTAAAAAAATAGTAAGAGAAAATATGTGCTGCAATCATACAGTTTATTGTAATCTAAATTACCTATTGATCATAAAGATTTAGTCTCAAACTATGATAAACTCATAATTGAATCAAATAATGTTCAACTTAAGATCACAAAAAATATTTATGAAAGTACATAATTTCCTATTAACCATCAAAATATACACTAAAACATCAAAGTATGCCCTTTAAATCAAAATGATACAAACAAATAGACTTAAAATGTTAGTTATTTAAACAATGTTGTAAATTGTATTTTGTACTTACTAGCATACAATAAGATCAACCAAGAAAAATATATAAATGCATGAATAAGGGCTTCATTAAAAAACTTCTCCTATCCATACTAATTAATCATAATTAATAATTATCAATAAATTAATCATTTTTAATCTATGTACCTATTATATTTGTTTTAAAATTTAATTTATCCAGAATAAATTTTAATATGTTTATTAATTTCTTTCAAATCATTGTTATTACTCAATTAATAAAAAATAGCTTATACCTAAAGCTTCAGACTTATTGCCTTGTAAAAGCAATTCTCTGAAATTATTTAATGGTTTGACTGACATTCCCTTGGAATCTTTTAAGTTCATATTATCAAATAATATACAATCAACTGGGAATTTAGCCATGTTTTCCATTAAAAGTTCTGATATATCAGTTCCGTCAACAATCTATTAACAAAATATATTATATGTTAACTAATACTTTTGATTATTCAAACTATACTTACTCCATTACGCTTAGTTATCATACAAATTAATTCATACAATAGCCGCTCTGAATTATTTGATGCCTCATCTGCTAATTTATTCAAATACTGAGCTACAGCATTTTTATGTGTCTTACCTCTATTAAATAGTTATAGTAATTAGCAATTGATTAAATAATATATTTATTAATGGTTGATAAAAATTGAATGTTCTTAAATTCGTTTGTACTAACAACACAAAAGGAGTAGGAAATTTGAAAAGTTCTGAAGTATCAGCATTATCCAACCCTGGCATTGCTTTAAAAACATCTATAGTTGCATTTGAGGAGTCCAACACAAATAATTTTCCAAAACCCATATTCATTTTTGCTGAAAAAAAAAACATTTAATTTAAATACTGGAGGATATCTCTTGGAACAAGCATAAAAAATCAAAAAAATCATTAATCTTTGCACACACAAGTAAAGGTTATTTAAATAACTTATTATTCATATAAGTTAAAGTAAATTTAAACTTAGGACTCAATATATAATAAAAAATTTAGTTTATTTTAAATTACCATTTACATGATACTTTTGATATCTTGGAGGAGTAGTTCGATGATTTTCTTTTTCAAGTCTAGCCATATGATTTAAAGATCCTCTAAACAAAAAATTATTTTATATTATATACACGGTAAAATACATAGCATTTTATCGAAAACTTACATGTCATGTGAGGTAGTTGATACTGGTGTACTACATTCTGAACCATTTTTAGTTCTTGATATTAATTTTTGCATTTCAACTTTAGCTTTATAATTTGTATACCATTCAGTATATGCTTTAGGGTTATTTTCTCTAAACTTTAAGAGAAAACTTCTTCCTAAAATAACAATATGCATAAACAATGAATGTATATATTATATAAAACAGCATATTTTTAATAAAACATACTTTCTAATGGGTCAAGCATTTCAATATGAGCTGAAAAATCTTGAAATGGTACAGGTGAATATCTTCTATGATAATCTGAATCTGTTCTACTTGAAGGTCTATTACGATAATTGACATCTTCTCTTCTATAGTACTGACCACTAAAAAGAAATATTAATAAAAAATGTTATCCAAAATTTAAATTAAATAATACCTCATTTCATCTTGGTATCTTCTATTATGATAATTTCTGTGGGGTCTTCTATATCGATCAGATTCTGGACTTCTAAAAATATTATATTAAAATTAACTACTTTATAAAAAGTATTGAAATCATAAACAGTATTTTATGAAAAAAATTGAATAATAAATTTGATTATTTTAAGTAAAAAACAAATAGGAAAAAGAAACAGACATTTAAAATAAAATCTGTGTTCAATTTTAAATCTTAAGTGTTTTTGGCTATCCTAAAGTAATTTTTGGAAAAAAATATACATAATTGTAAAAACAGAGCTATGTAATATAACTCAGAACCAAAAAATAAATAAAACAATACATGTTTTTAAAAATATTATTAATATTATCATAATCAATTTTCAATAAAAATCACTCTAAATTTAAAGTAATATTAATGTGTAACAAAATCAAACAATCACTCATTGCAAAATATAAACATTGGTACCAAAACACTTAATTTACATAAATAAGCAATTTGGTGCAAGAAAAATCTCCATCTACTTTACAAAGACTAAAATATACATAATAGTTTAAAACAATTATACTTATTATTTAATGTATAAATATTATAAAAGTTAATAAATGAATATAGCACATGTAATATTTAAGTAATTATATTAAAATATATGTATTTGAAAAATATTTAATTACATGATAAAATGTATTACTAGTAGTTTGGTTCTAAAATAAATAATATTCAAACAGAGCTTATACATATAACTGTCAATTTTTTTTCAACTAAATTTTGGAAAGCACATTTTACTTAAGTGACGAATATATAATTTCTGATTAATTTATTTTAAATAAAATGATTACCTATATCGCCTTCGCCTTTCATATTCATCATATTCACTTTGGTATTCTGTGTCCGAGTGATCGTAGCTGTGCAAAGCAGGACAAAAACATGCCACAGTTTGGTATGTAAGTTAAGTATTAAAATATTTAAAAGAAAGGGTGAAATTGGTTAGTTGCAATTTATAAAATATTCAATGAGCAAACAAAATTCACTTATTATTTATAATTAAAATCAAAAATATTAAATACTTTTCATTAGGCATTCTTTGTCTGTATCGCTTGGATGGATGATTTCGAGAGCGGTGCGACCGATATTCAGGCTCTACTTCAGGACTTAATGAAGCATTTTCTTCCTCCTCTTCATAAAAATAATCTTCTTCACTTCTATTAATATGAAATATATTATGTTAACTGTTCATATAACTTATATTATTAAACTATATTTTATTTTAAAATATAATTTATAACTAATAAATAAACAGCATTGTTTTTAAATTATAAGAATTATTAACGTGAGAGAGAGGGAATAATAACGGTTCCTACTTAGCACTTACTCTCTAGGATGACGATAATGTCTTCGATCTCGATTGTGATATTGCTCCACATTTTTATTGTATTTTTTTTGTTGTGGTCCTTTCCGAATACTCTTAAGACCTTCTTCAGATGCAGGATTAGTTAATGGAACTGATGAATCTGAATCAATTGAATGTCGTCTCTGTCGTTCATCATTTTTTTGGTTAATTTTTGGCATCCTGTTCAATTTTTGAACAGAATCTTCTCCAATGTTACCTTCAACCATTCTACGAAATCCAGGTGGAGGTGGTGAATGTTTTTTCTCTAATCGTTTTTCGTTTCTGTCATAATCTTGAAACTTTTCACTGCTTTCAGATTGAGTAGAAGTTGTCAATTTTAGATTATTATCTTGTTGGGCATCTACTATAGGTTTTATTTGGTTTTGAGTTGTTGATCTTAAGTATGGGCTTGATTCATTCATATAACCATCTGGACCAGTTCGTTCAAAAACTTCACAATCAAGAATTCTTGGGCGACTTTTCTTTATAACAGTAGTAGGTTCTTTTAGTTCAGATTTTGATTCATTTCTAGTTGATGAATAATTATCAATATCTGAAATATTTCTAACTGAATCATCCAGTTTTTGACTATCATTGGGTTGGTTAACAAAATCTTCAACTTCCCTATGTAAAACTTGTCGAGAATGACCTTCAAACTGATTTTGAAATTGTTCTAATGATGGAAGCCTTTTTGAATTAATTGAATTGTTATCAATACTTTGAAAATTGGAATTATTGTCTATTGGTCTGGCTCCAATTTGAGAACCCGTAACATGTCGTTGAACAGGAATATCATCATCACTTAATTGGCCAAGTACTGTCCGAACATCAAATGGTTGTGGACCACATGGTTCAGGATTGGAATAATCTTCAAATGATTTTGTTTGCCCAGTAACTAATCTATGAAGTCCAACAGGTGGTCTATCTAAAAAAAAGTAACAAATAAAATCTTTTAACGTAAACCAAATTTAAATAGTAAAAATTATTTTCTTAATCATATAATAACATCAATAAACAATAATATTGATATATATACAAGATGATGTTTTAAAACAAAACACACATTACCTAACCATGTCATATTTTTAATTGTTTTAAGATACCTAATTAAGATGTCAACCGTACAGATTATCTATTATATTACATCTAAAAATAGAAATAACATAAATCATAAAATGGACAAATTTAAATTTTTATTTTTATACTTATAAATGCTATTAAGTAGGGCTGTAAATTTGTAGGAAAATGTATTCTTTTTAGTTTTTTGTAAGACATAGCTTTCCTAATACAAAGTTTAAATTAGATACCAACCATCAAATCCAATTTTTAAATTATAATTTTTTAGCTTTGTTTTATTTTTATTTATTTGTTTTGATATTTTTAATAATTATTCTTGACGAATAAATATTTTACATATTACATACATTTTATATTTTTGTTGTATTAATATTGTAAAATAATTAAAGTTATTAAATTTTTTTTTTGATACAATACATTTAATATAATTTTAAAATTTAGATTTTTAGTGCACTTTATTAATATTTTAAATTCATTTTAGTGTATTCAATTTACAGCCCTATTTATAGGTGACAATAACTCAAATTACCAAACTCACAAATTAAAAAATATTATGTTTAAGATGTACCAATCATATAAACATGAACTTAAATTTATGTTACACATAACACTAATTAAAAACATACCATCATCATTTTCTGCAGAATTCATTTTTGTAATTTCAATATCTTTATGAATCACATTGTTGTCATATATATTAGAGTGCATTACCTAAAAATGTATACAAATATTATATTTAATAAAATAATTATTATGACTTCAATCATAATTAAAATAATTGACTTCATACAACAATTACATATTGTGGCTTGATGTTTTAAGAAGCAATTTAATCGAGATAACAATTTATGAATTAGATATAAGATTAGTCGTCTGTACTAATATAATACAAGTCAATATAATTAAATTATCAAAACATAACCACTCATTTAACAGAAAAACAAGAAATCTTCTCAAAAAAAAAAAAAAATTGATGAATAATAAAACATGATTTTTTTTTAGCTTGTTAAAATATAAAATAAAATTGTGTAAGGCAACATGGATTTATTATATTGGAAACCAAAATCTAAGACCAAAAGTAAATTTTTATATAAAATCATTGTAATTATACATTTATTAATTCTTTTTAAAAATATGAATTAGTCATATAAATAATTTTGTGCCATCATAATCTAAAATCAATTAAGTTAATTTTTTGTAAAATTACTAGAGTTAAGAATCATAGATGATGGGGTGTGGCGATTTCATAGGTTAGGATGAACCAGACGGATGCTAAAAGTATACTCAAATAAAAAAAGCTTATATGCCCTAAAGAGGAATAAATCATACCTATAAAATATAGAATGAATGTAGTTTATTAGAAATCTTAATAAAATTTGATTTCTTTTTTTGTAATTAATGTTATAGTATGTACTGTTTTAAAAACTGCAAAAATAGTATATAATAAACTGCATTTATACTTCATATTAATAAATAATTCATGTTTATTTAAAAAAAAAAAAATTAAGCTAGAATAATAAATCAAAATTTGCTCACCTCATTACTTATTTGTAAATTATTCATTGCAACTTGGAGTGATTCATTCTGGAATGATTCTGGTGGAAGAATTTCTCTATTTTCAACATCTGCCCAGAAATTGTCTTCAGTTTCAATAATATTGTCACTTTTCTTATTATCAGTATGTTGATTAACAAATGTATGTTGGACATTGGTTGTTTGTTCAAATTGACTTTCAGGTTTATCAAACCATTTATTATTAACAACGGGAAAAGTATGTTCGTTTTCAATTCCATTTTTATAATTATAAGATGGCCTATTTGAGTTAACTAGAGAATGAGTTGTTCCAATATGAGTTTCCGGAACAGAATAGCTATTCAAAGTTAAATCTGAATTTAAAGTAGAATTAAATTTCTGTAGATTAGTATTTTTAATTGTTGAAGACTGATCTATATAATTCCAATCGTCTGTACTGCAGCTCCATTCGTCATTTGGTTGTGAAGTTTCAGCCTATACAAGACAAAAATTTAAAATGCATTTTGTCAAATGAACAATGAAATATGAAAATAGCAAACAACACTTACTGGTTGCTGTTGCAAGTTTGAATACGAATCCAAATTACCCCAAAAGTTATTGTTGGACATATTCTACACTCGAAGTCTACGCTCTAATTTCAAATAGATTTTTGTTAAATGTTTTGCTTATCTATTTGCGAATAATCGAGAGGTTGATACCATTATAATACTTAAATTTCGAAAACGGTAAACTACCTATGAGTTGAAGGTTTCTATTCCACTGTACAATTTATACTTTAATCCATAATATACAACGATTAAAAACTACCTAAAGTAGAAATAACCAAAATATTCCACTACTTTCACAAATCCATAAAAAGTTGAATCGTTCACGTCACAGGAAAAAGTAAAAAAATTGATATGCAAAATATTATTACTATTATAGTATTAGGATTAGATGAAGACCAAGGGCCAAGACACAGTGCAACCACACTTGTATTAAATAATATATTGTAATATTGTGCCTCCCGTGGTTTATGGCGGCTTTATCTGAATGACGAAACCTGCTATAGTCCAATATAATACAATATAATAATTATTATGCTTCATTATGTCTTGATAGTTAATATTATTATAATATATTATGAATTATGATCTATAACTATGTACGAGACGGAATTATTGAAGGTATACGAATGTACGCTGTACTTGACTTTGGTTTTGAACTCAATACGAAGTACAGTGTACGGGTTTTATCGTACTTTTATATTTGATCGATCGTCGTAGCCCTTTATTTCATTTCGTAATAATATAATTTGGACTGCAGCTGCAACTGCAAGCACAGAAAAGTTACTGAACAAACAATAATTATTTAAATATTTAATATTAATGAAGAGCAAAATAAATAAATAGAAATGTTTCGTGAACAATACTAACTAAATATTATTGTTAATAAAAATATATTTTCTTAATATATACAAAGTACAACTATAGGTGGAAATCGGGGGGCTTACGGGGACTTACCCCCCTCCCCCCCTAAAAAAAAACTTTTTAGTTGTGTGGGATTGAAACTCCCTATTCACATTGATGTTAAAAATATTAGCCCTCTGAAATTTTACTAAATTTCCGTTTATGACTAAAACTATCAATATTTGATAGCGAAAAATTAATAACTTTCCATGATTGGTAAATGGTGATAAATGATGATACTATAATATTGTGTAGTAAAAAACTAAAACTTTAATATAAATAAATTATTATAGTTCATATTTTGATTTTAAATAACTATTTATTATATATATACTTGGTATTGGACTCAGCATGACCTTTTTTTTATTCATAGATGTTTTATTCAATTTCATAAACTATATTTAAATTATTATTAGTTATCAAAAAAACATAGACATTTGATACTCGGATCCCACAATATTTTAAATTACAATTCACTGTACCCACAAATAAAACATATAAATAAATCATATGATATAAAAAACGAAAGCCCAAGGATTTTTTGGGTAGTATACTGGTGTATAAATAATAACTAATAGTAGTATTAAAGTATATAACCATTAATTACCTATTAACTCATACAATAATTTATATAATATCTTCACATATTTAGTTTGTACCCCACCAAGTTATGTAACCGCCTAGCTAGTTCCAAAATGTTGGAAACTCATAAACATAATATATACACAGGGGATCCGCCTATTTTTTTCTTTAATAATGAATTTATTTAAAATCGGATTTTTGGAACTTTCAAATTCTTGAGATTTGTTTTACTACTTAAAAGTGTCCTGTGGGCTGTGACGATATCAACTTCTTTTTTCAAACCATTCTTTTTCTCTGAAAATTGTTAATCAGATAACTTTTCTGAACATTTGGTTGTGTTCAATATGAGTTTAATGATATTATAACATTGTATACAAAAATGATTCTGGACGAACTCCAGAATAAACTTCTTTATTAACTTATTATACTTATGAGAAACAGTGTATTAAATTTTCAATTCTTAACTATGAAAATTGAACATTTTGTTAATTTTTATCAACAAAATTACTTACAAATTTTCTTGATTTTGACGAATTTTGTCAAAATGTAAACTTCAAATACTTAAAAAAACAAACCATGCGTATGTATGTATATTTTAACATTTTTAAATTTATATTATATCTTTGTATCAAAAATTGTAATCTTGGTTATTTAAACATTTTGTAAAAGTTTAAAGTATCTACGTGATTATTAGTTTTCAAGAAACGACAAAAAAAAAACAATTTTGTCAATAATTGCAAGTTTTGAGTAAAGAATCCCATTTTTCCTTAATTTATTTTTGTTTTTTCTGACGCTCGAACAACTAGCAACTTTTTATTTTTTATTACAAAGTACCAACTAGATTCACTTTTCTACCAGAAATCCAGAAAAGATACCACTGAAGTAAAAAATCAAAGTATTTTTACTACTTCAAAAGGTGATGACAGATACAAATTTTTTTTTAAAAAAACACATACTATTGAATCAATAATCATTCAAAAATTATTCATCGCTCCGTTTGGAATCTAAAATGGAAGTGAGCATGCTTGTTGAATCACTCAATTTAAACAATTTAAATATTTATATTGTGTCTACAATCATATGAGTGATGACTGATGACGATCGTATACTTTTTTTTTCTGCAGGTTAATATGAATCGTTAATATGTCGTAGGTACCTCCAAAGTTTAAACTTATTATAAATTTCAGTAAGTATATTATCTAAATACCATGCGTACAAAATATAAATATATATACACATACAAAATTGAAAATTTTTGTGTTTAAATACTACCTACATATGATAGTTATTACGATGTTTACTATACACAAAAATTTAAGTATGTAGGTAGTACTAGGGACTTACTTAATGATTTATTGATGTGTGTTATTTTTACGAATTGTAAATTAAAAAAAAATTATAAATAATTTTTATAAATAAATATAGATAATATGTTTACCTACCACACTACCATGGCGGCAAGTTCCACAAAAGTGAAAGACGAATTGGTACCAACTAAATAGTAACTACTTACTAGTTACTACATAGTAATTAGTAAGTAAAGACTACTAACTCAATATTAAAATTTAATCTCTTTTCTATATGTAGGTATCTATAAAACTTCACCAAATCAGTAAGATTCAGGGGTGTATTTAAAGGGTGATGTAGGGGTTAGATCCCCTCCCCACAAAGGCCTTTTTATTATTATAATGGGCAGGTACTTAACTGCCATGTTTAAAATTTCCCTTTCGTGATAATTATTAATTTGTTTGCAACTGATCCCCCCTCTACAAAAGTTATGTATACGCCATTGACAAGATGACATCATATGTCTATTTAATAATGCAGTTTATAATAAATATATAACTATCTAAACTCCAAAGTTCTCCTCGGAAACTCGAACAATCCAATCTATAACTAAACGTATAGAACCACATTAGTTGTACTTTGTACTAAGAAATAAGAAGTACATTTTTTTTTACATAGTAGTATGGTACAACTTACAATTTTGTAAGTAGGAGATACAATATTTTTTTATATCGTACCGAGCGAATGAGATAACACTAATAGAGATACGTGTCAGTGAGTATTAAAATTATCGAGAAATCGACGATGATAACACCGATTGAATTACAAATAATTCCAACACGTACCAATATTTCATAATATTTCATTTGATTTTAAAATTTTAAATAAGTTTATTGTAACAATAGTAGTCTAAACACATTTGTAATTTATATTGTGTTTGTATTATTCCAGTGATTTATTTGCGTTTAAATATGGTTTTGTTAACTATGATAGCGAGAATTCCTGATGGATTACCATTAGCTGCATCTATGCAAGATGACGAACAGGTTTTTTATTTTTTAGAATAACTAATTATAAATCAATGTTTCATAAATGATTTCTTGAAAAAACAATTGTGTGATGATTTGTAATAAATCGTTTCTCATACAGGTCGGGAGAAAATTAATCGAATATCAAAATCAAGCTAAACTTCTTTTTAAAAAATTAAACTTTCAGTCTCCAAAACAGTGCACAATTGAATCTGTACCATATTACTTTCAGTAAGTATGACGTAAATATAATTAACTATTTTCAAATCTCAATGCCATAATATGAAATATTTTTTTAAAGCTATTTAATTGAAAGAGATGTTTGTTATTTGGTATTGTGTGAAAAAAACTTCTCAAAACGTTCTGCATTCAGTTTTCTGGAAGACATAGCAGCTGAATTCAATAAGCTGTATGGACGACAAGTATCAACAGTTTCACGGCCTTACACACTAATTGAATTTGGTAATTCATTTTTTATTCTTTATAACTTATAAGTAGGCCTGTATAAGCCAATCGAACATTCAACATAATCTCGAAGGACCCCTAAAATGTTGTGCAGTAGGACTCGGAATAATCTATATACATATAACATTAAACAAGGTTATACCTTATTTTTTATTTTGTTGACAAATGTGATAAGATCATTAAAATTTGACCAATATGGGATACTATAGTAAATTATGGGCCAGTAGAATAATATTTATCAAAGGGCTGAGACTACCCAATCCGGCTCTGCTTATAAGTTTAATATAGTTTAAATAGTTTAAAGAAATTGAAATTATTTAGAATTGATTACTTGACTGAATTAATATTGTTATTATTATTTAAAGATTAATATTTTTTTAAATACCTATATTAATGAATATGTAATACCTTGTTAATAATAGTTAATATTAGTTAAATATTTTTTATTATGATTATTTTAGATAATTACATTCAGAAAGCAAAGAAAAATTATATAGATTCTAGAGTACGAAGAAATCTAAATTCATTAAATAATGATCTTCAAGATGTACAAAGAATAATGGTTCAAAATATTGATGATGTTTTACAAAGAGGCACTGTTTTATCAGGTAATATATATATATTAATGTTTTAGATAAGTCTTTTTTTTAGAATTAGATATATTATTATATTATAAATAAAATCTAAAAATTAATTAAAAGATGGTTCTGATTAGTGAATATTGGCAAGTATTAAATAAAACTTGTCTCTAGCCATAACAATAGCATATCATATTATACTTTGACCAATCACATTCTCTTAGGAAAATATCACTTTATTTAAACTTATCTTAATTGTATTAAATAAAAATTCTTTCAAATTATAAAATAAATTAATCTTAAAGTACAAGTTAAATTGCAATCAGTAAATAAAAAAAAACCTAAATGTTCTCAATAATATCATATAGAAATATATTTTATAACTTAAAATTATGAGAGCATAATATAATCAATAAACATAACTTTAATAATAATAATATAAAATAAAATCGTAGTGATATATCTTGAACTACTCAATAAGTATTTGGCATCTACTTTATATTTTTTAATAACTCAGTAAATCCAAGTAGTTTGTTTTTGTTTGAATAAATCCAATGTTCAGCATTTCTTAACTTCATTTTATTTAATTAAAAATTTTAGATTGTAGAATTCCATTCATTAATTTCATTATTACAATCTATATTACAAAACAATATTTATGAGTTAGTTTTTATAGCACAAACAAATATTTATAGTAATTGATTAAAATATAAGAATAGATAAAATTTTTAAATTTAAATATTATAGAAATAATGCATTAATATTATTAAATTGCATGTATCCCAACAAGACTTTAATTGACTGAATTATATGTGTATTATTTTTTTCAGAACTTGATACAAAAGCACAAAATTTATCTATATTATCAAAAAAATACAAAAAAGAAGCTACCAATCTTAACCTTAAATCAATGTATATAAAACTTACTGTTGCAGCAGTTTTTGTTATTTTATTATTTTTATATTTTTATGTTCTATAAATAATTACTAATAAGTAATTTATTTTATACTAAATAATATGGCATGGGGGAGGGGGGAATTATTTAAAAATCTTTATACTTAATAAAATATATAAATAACTTTAGAAACTTTAGAACCTACTTTTTATTTATAATTTGATGTATAATATTCTTCTTCGAGTTCATACAATTCTGTTGACATATCGTCAACTAGACTTGTTAGTTTGCGATCGCATTCTACTTGTTTAGTGCGAAAAAGTTTTGAATTTTGAGCAATGGCTTCATTGACTGATGGAAAATCATTCAATATAAGATATTGCTTCATATCTGAAACCAGTTTCAAAAGTGATTCTCCAGCACGGACAATGTTGGCTGCTCTGACTTCCATTTCAAATGCTATCAATTCGCTCCTAGTGGCTTTAGAAATTTGTGTTTGATCATCATCGGTCTTGCACAGTTTTACAATACCTAAAATTATGAAATAAAATCTTTAATTATATTGTATTTGGTCTTATATTTTTAAAAAGCAACAGTCACATTATAGCTGTAATACTAAAATAAATAAGTAAACTAATATTACATACTGATAATTCTATATGAAGGAAATTGTTAGATCAATCTCTATTTCTATAAAAACTATGTACTAATTATATTAAGCTTATATTATTATTAGTTATTTATTAATTTGATTGGTTAAACTAATTTTTCCAAAAAATATTTTTTATAAGTCAGTAATGTAGAATGGTATGAAAAAGTGCATAGTATACATTACTATAAGCCTAAATATTTCAAAATTTAATATGGTATGAAAATTTTTAATATGTATTGGAGGAAAGTTTCAAGTCTACAATCAAAAGCATAACTAAAAAAATTATGATAATGTATTTTCAATAGTTTTGAATTGATGTAAAAATAAGTCGAGGAATAAGTTATGAAGAATCTTTGAAATGTTCATGGTTTTTACTGAAAACAAACATATATAAATATAAGTAAAATAAATTAAAAGATTAACTATATAATATAGTTTAGTAAGATCCAAAGCATTTTGAAAATTATAGCATGTCTAAAAAATATTAAGTCTGAAGTATTTCTCAATTATTAAGAAAAGTACCATGTACAACTGTACAACATATTACAAGTAGACCTTTACCAAAGTATAATGCTACAAGCAGTGCCAGATAAGCAAAACTTACCAACTTTTAGGATTTCTAACATTTGACTAATGCGATTACGGCTATTATACGGTTTAAGAATTCAATTCAATTATATTTTTATTAATGTTTGTACTAATTTCTCATTATCATATAAAAATAAAATTATCTGGGCATAGCTACAAGAAACTACTATCATTATTGAATATGGGAATACATTTTCTACTCCAAAATGCCATTCACAAAAATATTAATAAAAAAAAAAAACCACAATTATTACATATCATACATTCCAATGTCCTGCTCAATATCAAAGACATGTAATGAGTTACCTAAAAAAAAATAACAAAACGTTCCCTATATTATGTTTAAAATATAAATTATTGTTTAAGAGTCATGTGTAGAAGCAACTTGTAACAAAAAATTTAAAAAATGTAAATATTACTTATTATAAACTTAATATAATTAAATTAAAATTTTAATTGAAGGTTATTTATGAAATAAAAATTAATATACATTTTGAATTCTATATATAATTTACCTTCAAAATTTTCCAGCATACATTTCACATCACTTTTTAACCGGTTAGTATAAGACTTCGTGACAGACATTGAAGTAGACATATTAAATAAATATAAATAACACTAAATAAACACCTACAACAGATAACACACAATAATAACTAATTAATTAAACTTGCTAAAAACAATTTTATAACTAATTCAATTTATAAATATTCAGGAATTAGGAATAAAGATTAATTATTTAGTGTCATTGATTGTTGACGTTTATAAAATATAAATATAATGTATTACCTATTGTACTAATATTTAATACAGCATTATAATAAATTATAATGGCTGATTTAGTGATGTCTGAATAAAAAACAAAAAATAATTATTTAGATTAACTTTATTTGGTTATATATTAAATAATTGCTAATTAATAAGGTATTATATTGTTTAAATTAATATTAATAATATTATGTTGATAATATTATCTCAAGTATATTATCAGAGAATATTTTGTTTGTAGCCAGTATCACAGACATATATATATATAATTATATGTCTAAAATGAGTATTAAGAATCTATTCATCCATGATAAAAACTTGTTTTTATAACTTTTTTTTTGAGAGTTGTGACACACAGCGCTGTTTGAAGGTATGTCAATATAACCTACAATTTACAAATGTTCTTAAACCGTAGTCTCTACGAGTTCTGTCAATTCGGTTTCTTTTGCGATTATTCGCATTTATATCCTCGTTTATCTGTTTGATCGTTTCGTTTTTTTTCATCATGGCTCCAAAGAAGGTATTTGTACTATATTTTAAATATACATCATGTTCTTGTAGTTTTAAATTCAATTTCGTTACTCTAATTTCCTAAATGCATAATCTGAAACCTTGTATCCAGAACACTTAGTGTTTTTAGATAATTGAACAGCTTCGTTATTTTGAGATTAATATCATTGTTTTGTTTTAATAAACTTGTATAATTTAAATATAAATAACAATCTGATACTGACATTGATTTTGAATTCTAGCCAAGTTCCAGTAAAAAAGTCGGAAAAAAAGCAAAGATCGCCCCAGCGCCTCTCGTCAGTGAGAAACCAAAAAAAGTTCTGAAACAGAAGGTTGTTAACCCTTTGTTTGAAAAAAGACCAAGGAACTTTGGAATTGGTAAGAGGATTGATATTATACATATTTAATAGGCGCCTATAATATCTAGCCAGTATATCTGCATATTTGAGTATAAAAAAAATGTGATCGCAATGATGCATGAATTTCTTCACCTGAATTACAATAAATTCTACTTAGTAGTTTTATTCAAAGTAATGTTGTAATAGACATACTGAGCGAACTTGATTTCAATGTTTTTTCGCATTACTTAATATGATATGATTATAATTCAAATTTAATTTATATATTGTTTTGCTTAAAATATAGTTTGGATAATTATATTGAAATAAGTAAAGATAGGAAATATTTTGTAAGGTATATTTTATATTTCATCAAAAAAATGCTTTAAACTTATTTATTAGAAAGAAGGAATAATAAAAACAGATACAAGTTAAATATTATAATTTATAATCATTAAAGAAATATATTAAATTAAGCAATGATGTTTGAATTTCTTCAACGGAACTTTTCATAAAAAGAATGTATGTTGAGAGTAATGTTGAAAATGACATTCTGAGCTTGTATGTATTTAAATTGTTGAGTGATGAATTGTTTTATTAATTGATTTACAGTGATAATGAAATACACATATGAGCTTTTTAACTCTGACAAATCTTTTTAGCTTATAGTTTTATGTATGGTACTTGATTTCTATATTATTTAATTAGTTTTTTTTAATCACCGTTATCAAATCGGTACTTAGAAGTAATTTTCCAATGTTTACATTTTTGCTCCTGATTATATTTTATATAGTTGTCTCTATGCTGAAGAAATTGTTCTTGATAATTAAATTATTTAAATATTTATGTATCACTTGTACATAGGTCTTTATAAAATAATGCATATAGACGACATTAATAAAAAAAAACTGATGCTAAATGAGTCCATTATACCTAATATATTGAATTAATTTTAAATATTTCTATTAAACAATTTTATGAAAATGAATTTTATGAGCTTTTTAACCCTAAGCTAAAGGATATGTAGACAGTTAAGTCTGTAACAATAGACTAATGCAATATTACTTTTTATTTACTTGTTTTATTTTATTAATATCAATTTTCTATTTCTGAAATTGCTATGATGAGTTTATGTAATTATTGATTGATAATGTCTATGAAAGTATAATTTATGAGCTTTTTAACACTGAGCAATCTGAATATAAAGATAATATTGTTTAAAAAAATAAAACATAGTATACATATTATTATTTTTTTTTTTTTTTTTTTTAATAAATTAGATGATTCTAATTTTATTTTAATGTTTTGTTTGTAATAATACTTAAGTCTAAATAATATAAATATAGTTGGTTAATTAATTTTATAGGTCAGGATATACAACCCAAAAGAGATCTAAGTCGTTTTGTAAAATGGCCAAATTACATTCGTATTCAACGTCAAAAATCTGTTCTTCAGAGAAGGCTCAAAATTCCTCCACCGATCAATCAATTTTCATACGCGGCAGATAAAGCTACTGGTAAACTAAGTTTAAGCATAAAATTGATATTTCAAACTTTTTGATGAATATACATGTGATATTTATTATATTAAATTTTTAGTAACCCAGTTATTTAAACTGATGGAAAAATACAGACCTGAAACAGCTGCTATGAAAAAAAGGAGATTGCAGGTACTTATTAAACTATTTAAGATGTAAAAATTATTTATTTTTATTTTATAACATTTTTTTTTTATATATTTATAGAAAAGAGCTGAAGATAAAATAGAAACAAAGGAAGATCAACCAACAAAACGTCCAAATGTTATTCGTCAAGGAATCAATACTGTTGTAAACCTTGTTGAACAAAAAAAAGCGCAATTAGTTATTATTGCTCATGATGTCGATCCTTTGGAGGTTCTTATTTTAATGTTTTTAAAAATTGAAAACCTGCAATTCATATTAATTTTTTTTTTATAGTTGGTTATATATCTACCAGCATTGTGCCGCAAAATGGGAGTACCTTACTGTATCATTAAAGGTAAATGGAGGTTGGGAAACCTTGTTCGTCGTAAGAACTGTACCGCTTTGGCTATTACACAAGTAAATATAATAACATATTTCTAATAACGAATGTAGATTTCTGGCAGTTTTAAAGTTAATTTTATTTTATTATAGGTTGATGCTGGTGACCGAGCTACTCTAGCTAAACTGGTGGAGTCTATTAAGAACAACTTTAATGAACGGTTTGATGAATTCAAACGTCATTGGGGTGGTGGTGTTTTGGGTGCTAAATCTGCGCACCGTCTCGCCAAAATTGAAAAAGCGAAAGAAAAGGAACTGGCGCAAAAACAATAAGATTTATGTAAATGACATTCACCTAATAAAACATAAAATATTGATTTTTGTATTGATTATTAGATTTTAATATTTGGTAACCCTCGACACTTATTAACGTGTAATTTACACTTAAATATCTTTAATTAAACCTTTTTCACACAATAATTATATTCTGCCCAACAAATAAAATAGTAAATAATTTTTTTTATAATTAAACATGTCTTATTTACCAGTAAAATTATATAAAAATATTTTTAGCTAATAATATAGAAATATTATCTATGTTATTTTAAATAATTGTTTTTGGACATTTATAAATCAACTCTGTAGAAACAAAATGTGTTAACTGATATTCATTAATATCATTATATCATTAATTAATTATTCTTGCTGCCCAATTATAGGTACATTCTATGCTACATTTTGTAGTGAATAGTTAATTATGGTATAAAAGGTTTCAGTTCAATTACTATTATACTAGGTTATCAATATTTAAGACAAGCTAGTGTGCTATAGATTTGGTACAATGACTATTGTTTAATGAATTTGATTGTATTAAATGGTAATTTATATTAAGTAAGAATATACTTATACTATTAAACTACACAAATGTATGCACAAGCACAATAATATAATTTTGTTATATGGATAAAAGTAAAATATGTAGGTGCTATATATTGAAACACTGAACAGGCACGTACTCAAGAATTTTTTTTTGAGGGCTTATAAATTTTTTTATCTCTTACACATATATACTTAACCAGTAAATTTTAATAATTTAACTTAAATAATACATTAAAAAAAAAATAGGGTTTCTATGACCCATTTCATGGTGTACCGAAATGAATTAAACACTTAAGTACATCATATTCATATATTATAACTTATAATTTATAAAATGTAAAGTATAGATAGAAATTAGATTAGGATGTCACTACCACCATGACCTCATTACTGGCTCTTAGCTAAGGATTGATACGATTAGAAACAAATTTAATTAATAACTTAAATGTTAATTATTGTTGGTAGGTGTTTTTAATAACCAAGCAGGAAGTTTGATTTTATGGTCCTGAAAATCAACTGCACCATACTAATGGCGTTTTGTCATTTTGGATTTGAAGTGATAATTGGACTGTTATTCAAACCTTCCAACTAATAATTGAACATTCAGCATTTAATTAAATCGGATTTGTTGAATTATATAAATTTTATGAGTTCGAGTGTTTGACTACAATTACATTATATGTGAACAAAAATATAAAAATAGGTAGGTACACAGAAAATTTTTTTACCTTAGACCCATTACAATAATATCACGTTAAAATGTATATATATATATATATATATATTTTTTAATTTACAAGTATGATTAAATAAGGTACAAGCACGAATCGAGATGTATTCACAGATTTTGTGAAATTTCATATGATCCGTGATATATTTTAATTTAAGTGTAATATAAATCGTGGCCCGCAGATAATAATATTGGTTATTGCCTTAAATCGGTAATAATATATTTAATATTTTTACATAAGTATAAGCTTATGGACAAACGATAAATTACGAATTAAAATATTGATTCTAATAGATTATTATGTTATCCTGAATAAGTAACATAAATTCAAAAATCAGAATTATTTTAAAATGTATTTAACCAAAATTTAATTTAATTATTTTAGTTATTTTAAACCACGAAGATATTTTCTCTACGTGTCTACGTCATGTATGTTTTGAACAAATTTATTAAACAAGTACAATATTCCTTACGGCAATAATTATTAACTAACAGTTAATATATGGCTACACTGTAAAATTAATTAGCGCATGCGTAAACAGTTAATTTTTTTTTTTTTACAAACCTTATGGCTATTGTTATTGTACATTGTACGATATAATATATACAAAACATTTAATTTATTAATATTTTGTTTTATATCAATTTGTTTGTACTCTTTAACCAAAAGAGCTATTTATTTGATATTTCTTATTATTAATTACTGCAAGCAAAAAGTAAACAATTTACAAAAAAAAAAAAAAACATGGAAGTTAGTTACGAAAATGAAGGTAAGGATTCATCAACCACATATAATTATATTGCTAGTTATTGTAAAAATATTGTTACTTTATCACTAAAGAATACTGCATGCACATGAAGTGAAATATGTACCACACAATCGCCTATCAAAGGATCGGAAATATACAATATTTAACATTATAAATGCCAAATAATCGTATTAAACACTTAAATAAACTCAAAAGGTTATATTTTTATAATGATTATACAACGTAAATTATTACTGTATTGTGTATATTTATAGATTATAGGGCATAATTCTAGTTTAGCAGCCTTTTAATTTTTTTTTTCAAAATGTATACTGTTTATATAAGAATGAAAAAAAAACATCAGATAAACTTCATTTGGAAGTAATTGATGAAATCAAAACCTATCAACCACACTTTAAAAGTTTCTGTACAAAAACCTTGAAATATAGCTGAAAATTGATTCTTAATTTTTTTTTTAAATATATAGTTTTTGGTGAAGTTAAATTTAATCTATCTGACTTAGTTTTAGGGTTAAAGATATTAAATCTACTGGCTTTCGTTTGCAGAAATTTAAATTCTACAGATCTCTCATAATATTGTTAGTTAAAGTAAAACGTGCAAGTAACCGGTCCTTACACCAACCGTTTATGCTCACTAGACTAGCAACTTTTACTGTTTTCAAACCAATTTTAGTAAGCCATACAATAGTCAAATTGACAATTACAAATAGGTTTCTGAGACCAAGGATAAGTTTTTTATTATATTTTTTAATTATCTTAATTAACCTTATTAAAATTACCTGTATTTTTTTTTTTTTATGTAAATCATTTAACTCAAACTAATTTATTTAAATCGGTAAAGTCTACCCAAAGGGTAGGTATGCACTTTTTAGTATATCCATCTCCCTCCCCAAAGAGATTGCCTCTCCTACCCTTCCTAGGTGTACTATTTTCATGCCCGAGTAGTTTGGAAACCGAGTCCCTATCCAATTTGGACTGAGGACAGTTGGTTTAATGTCTATAATCGGAACCTAGTCAAATAGACTATTCCTAACTTCACTTAAAACTAAACAATATTAAAGAAAAAATTAATTTTAAATATCAATCTTCAGCTATTTTTCAAACATTTAGGATTGATTTTTAAAATGCAGTTTTTCAAGGTTTTTGTGTAAAAACTTCAAAAGTAAGTATGATAGGTCAATTCTGATGTTGTCAATTGATAAAGCATTTAATGCTACATATTTTGAAAAAAAAAATTTGTAAAATATTTAGTTCCCTAAGTATTTTTTGAAAGAAAATGTGTTTTGGAAAAACCGTACTTTTTGAAGTTTTTTACAAATTTCTTCCTAACAAAGATTGTCCAACTTCTTTTTACACTAATTTATGAGATGTTAAAACAAATTTTGAAAAAAAAAAATCATAGAAATTGAAAGGCTGCTAAACTAAAATTGTTCTGATAATAGTTACCTATTGTATGTTTTATTAAAAAAATTACATTTTGTTAAAATTATTGTTTAGGATATGACAATGATTATCAGTCTAAATCTAAAGGAAGTATTTTAACTAGAAAAAACAACACTATGCCAGTGTGGGGCAATGAACGTACAATGAATTTAAATACCCTAATTTTAACTAATATTCAATCGTCTCATTATTTTAAAGGTAATTATAAAAGATAAAATTAGTAAATAATCAAATTGATACATGCTATATATTTATTTTTTAATTCTGTTTACCATTTACCCAAAATTTGATTTACAATTTCAATTTCAAAATATGTATTGGATACTTTCATATACTAAAAAACAAATGTTTTATTACTTTAGTAAATTTATATGAATTGAAAACCTACCATGAAGTCATTGATGAAATTTATTATAAAGTACAACATCTTGAGCCATGGGAAAAAGGTAGTCGTAAGACCTCTGGACAGACTGGAATGTGTGGCGGTGTAAGGTTTTAATTTAATTAACTATGCTTACTATTAACCTAATTAGATTTTGTTTTTAAATTATTATTTATAATATTAATTAGGTACGAGGAGTTGGTGCCGGTGGAATAGTATCTACAGCCTTCTGTCTTCTATATAAACTGTTCACATTGAAATTGACTCGCAAGCAGGTAACTGGGCTAATTACCCATTGCGATTCACCTTATATACGTGCTTTGGGTTTTATGTACATCAGGTAAGTTTTTGATCAAACTATCCCAAAGTGTATAGTGGAGGATAATTGTTTCAAGAATAATAACAATCCTGAAAGTATTCCTATTTCCTGTTATATGTATACAATTAATTGCCTGATATGTGATTTTAAATTAAATAGTTTTTAAATATTCTGTTTTAGGTATACTCAGCCCCCTGGTGATTTATGGGATTGGTATGAATCTTTCTTAGATGATGAAGAGGTAAACTTTTCTTTAGTTTTAATTTTTTTTTTTTTAAGTAAATAAGTTAGGTTAATTTCTATACATGTTTCGTTCATAATTAATAACTTGATATTACATTAGGAAATGGACGTAAGAGCTGGAGGTGGTCAATCAATGACAATTGGCAATATATTAAAGAGCTTTTTGTTTAAATTGGAATGGTATTCAACACTATTCCCTAGAATCCCCGTTCCCATTCAGGTAGGTATGTCGGCTAAACACATTCCAGTTTATTACTTTAAAAACCAATTTTACAATAATGAATATCATGAAAAATATAAATTATTATTCACATTGTTTTCAGCAACAAATGGAAAAAAAAATGAGTGAAAAGTATCCTCCAGTAGTTGAAGAAACACCTAGAAGGATTAATGTACCTGAAAAGAATTTCAGGTAATACAATATTAGTTTTTTTATTTGTTTTACCTTAAATTAATTATGTATATAATATTTTAGTAGGGATCGAGATGACCATAGAAATAGAGGAGATTCATCTGACACTTCAAGGTCTCGAGAACGAATTGAACGTCGAGAACGATCACATAGAGATTATCGCGATAGAGATTATGAACGCAAGCCTAGTCATGCAAACTCTCGAGAAAGGTTAAAATAATATCATGAAATAAATATTTTTGTATTAACTTATAAATTATAACTATTAAACATAATGTGCTAATCACGTCAAAGGTTAGTGGCCAATAAATGTATAATTTAAAGATTTTACCACAAAGGAGTTGTTTTTTATTTAAATAAATTGAGAAAAATGGTTTTCAAAATTATAAATATTAATTACATAAAAAATATATATAATAGTGGTAAATGAAGTGTTCAGTGGACAATAATTATTTAAGGGTAATTTAAATTATACTATTACACTAAAAAGAACTACATTTATTGCACTAAATAAATATGTCTTCAATTTAATAATATACCGTTTATTTTGTCTTAATTTTAGATCACCTTATGTAAGTCGAAGAGATGATTATAAAAAAAGGTAATTAACATACATTTTAATTACCTTATAGTAAAACCTAATAAATAATTATGATTTTAGCTCTTCTAGAAGTCCAAAATACGGTAGCAGTAAAAGAAGAGACCGAGATGATTACAAGTAATTGAAAACATTTTTTTTTTTTGTATTTGTATTTGTCCTAAAAATTATTTGATTTATAAATTAATGTGAGAGTTTACTATTACTTTCTTTTATCTTATACATTACAAAGCTCATGTTTGTAATTTGCAAGAATTGTTATTTTGAACTAGTTTTTGATCAGAATCTAAACCTCTTATAAAAATAAGGTAAAAAAAAAACCTGTAAAATAAAATTAAAGCATGTATAGAACTATTTTTATGGACTAAACTAGTTTCTTAAACATTAAAATTGAATTTATATGTTTTAGGTCAAGATCAAAATACTAATAAAGGATTTAAAGTGTAAAATTGATAATTATTTTTAATATAATTTTAATTTTAACAAAATAAGTGAATGAAGTTTCTTAGTTTAAGTTGTACATACATACATTAATAAATTATACAATTTCTGTATTTTTAATCATTAAAAAATGAAGACAATTTTGAATAATAAAAAAAAAAAATGACATGTTAATTGTTTTTTAATTATTAAAATTATTATTCAAAATATGTTTGATTCCAAGCTGTTAAAATTGTGTTCCTTGATTTGACATTTTCTTCTTCATCTTCTCTCATATAATATTTTAATGGATTTACTTCTTTCCTTTTTATAAATGAAGTAATTTTATGCCAAAAACCATTATTGGTTTTCCTTGCGTTTCTTCCATCATTACATTTAGTATAATGACTTAAGGCATTGAATGTAGTTGTATTATCAAACTCTGGTACCCAATCAACAAATTCAGCTTTAAATATTGTATTCATTACACTTTCGTATACCATATCGGTAACATTTTTACTATACAGAAAATCAACATGATTGAATTTTTCGAATTTGATGAGATGCAAGCCTAATCTGTTTGGTAAATGGGAATAGAACTCCACCACATCCTAAATACAAGAAAAAATAAATATTTTATTATATTGTTTGAATATTTTGGCACGTTCAAAATATAAAATGATTTATTACTTAATTTAAATAGTATGTGTCTGAAATACAATTAATTTTACTTACCGTAGGATCTGCTAGTATATCGTTTTTAGCATAATAAAAGGCAATGGGAACAATTATATTGCTCAAATTATATTTTGGCGGATGTGAACAATTATAAACCTCAAAGTTTTTTTCTATTCCAAAGTCAAATTGTTGAAAATTTTCTTAAAAAAAAATTATTTTTAAAAATTAAATTGTCTATAATTAAAATCTAAAGTATAATATTTACTTGTAGTGATTTCTTGTGCGAAATGAATTAAAGTTTTCACTGATGTGCCAGCTGGATTGTGACCTAATATTATGGGAAGTAAGGTCTAGAAAAAAAAACATTATTTATAATTTTATAAACTTAGGTATTGGCCTATAAACTAGAAAGTTTATCCATATGGTTCTGGGATTAATGTTAAAAAATAACTTGTACACATGTATTGCCTCTGTAATACTAACACACGACATAGGCATCAAAATTTACATTTTGTTGTTAGCATAAATATTTGAGTGAATTAAATAAATACCATCAAATTTAAAAGTTAAAGTATGTTATCTGTGCTCTCTCATTAGTTGTTTGCAATATTTTAATTTTTAAGAAAATATAAACAAGCAAACAGATAATGGTTGAAGTTTGATTGTAGGTCAATTAACATTTTACTCTATCAATTTACTTATTAAAGCTAACAGCGCAAATTAGAACTGCTAAACTCAAATTTTCAATGTTGTTCATCAATAAGATGGAAACAACATATGAGGGTGTGACATACTCTTAAAATCAGTTTGTAACCAACAGGATAAAGCTTAAAGCTTGGACAAAATAAAGTTATAGATTATATGACCTGTGATAAAGCTAAAAAAAATTTTTTCTTAACAAAAATCAAAAGTTTAAAGTGATTTAAAAAAACCTTTTTTTTACAAAACCTAAACCATTCAAATTAATAGTAGATTGTTTTTTAAGTTTAGGCGTTGGAAAATGGGAAATTAATGTTTTATTTGGCTAATTCTACAATAGCTTTAAATCCTGATCAATACCTACCAGTAGTATATATAAAGAGAGTTAATGACTAAGCACAACTAGGTGGAAGCTAGAAGGTGCTTAGCACTCCCAAATTATTTAATTGATTTTTTAAACTTGTGCATTCATTTTTTTTGTGGCTTGTGCTAATCCATTTTATAAAAATATATGAAAATTTTCAAACCTATTAAATATTAAACATTGAAAAAGAATAAAAATCTAATAGACAAAAACTGAAAATATTAATAAATTTTCTAGTGGCAGTAGGAAGTTTGCTTTTTTTTTTTTTTGATTACCTAAGTGAAGTTTAAAAAATGTTTAATATAAATATATATAGGTGTTATTTTTACATTTTCTCGTGTGATTTTCAATAAATTGATTGATATTTGTTATGCTTGAAATGAATATGAAGTTTTATGTCGATAAATTATACAGTACCTATACCCTAGTATATGGTTGTTCTTAGAGCGTTTTATAATTTTAGCACCTCTGAGATTTGAAGTGTAGTTACGCCTATGGTTCTAATGGGTTGCTTAAATCATATAAAAACTTGGTAGTTTAGCTACAGATTATATGAAAATTTTCATATAATCTGTGGTTTAGCACTCTATACTCTGTCCAGCGAGAGAACGCCAATTCTGCGCATCTCTACACGTTACCCTGCCATCGAACTCGGTTCCCCATTACAGGGTGTCACGTGGGGGGAACATGTGCTAAAGTTGTCATCTATTGTTACACCTCGAAAATTATTTCTATATACGCCAACGCCACTGATAGGTACTTCTACTACGTACTGCAGTTAAACGTCAATATTTACCATATCAAATTGAACTGTATCCTCCCCAAACATTTTATAAACAATGTACTTTTTACACAACGCTGAGTTGATAGCGTCATCTCCGCATAAATATTTATTCACTAATTTGCTAGCGGCGTTTTGCGGCAAAAACGCTCCTTTTGAAACCCAATTCGAAGCTTTCTGGAATTAAATAATTACATAAATAATAATATGCGTTAACTATTTAAGAGTAGGTACCTGCTTAATAATAGGCAGATTAATAAATTATTATTTTAAAAGCGTTTACACGCACTTGTATTTGGTATGCATACGGAACTAAACTATTCAAAACGGAAGTCATGTGATGGACGTAAGCCACTGGAGCTAAACTTATTTGCGCTCGAATTTTATGATTATATTCAGGGCGCAAAGAGCACATGACGAAAAACATACAAGACCCCATCGAATGACCGACGTAGTATAATTGACTTTGGTTCGTGAGTTCTAGAATGTAATCTATGGTGGCCGGCAAATCGTAGATACCCATTTCGTGAAAACTTTAATAAAAAAAGATAATTATTATTATTATTATTATGATTATTATTATTATACATCGTACTTATATCTATTATCTACCTGCAACACAAGTGTCGAAAAATAACTTAACAAGTTCGGCTACGACCTGTTCGAAATTACTTTTTAACAGAAACTTGATGGTAAATTAATTATATTTTATTGTAAATAAAGATTTATACGTAATTCAAATTACTTTTTTTGTAGTTGAATTACTAAATTACTCTTTTTTTCAAACACATTTCAAGAAAATGGTAGTATAATATGTATTATTATTATGTAAAAATATCATTTAAGTATGATTTTCAGATGATAAAATGTCCGTAAGCAATAACTATTTAACACAACAGAGTTATATTTTTAATGAGTAATAATTTGAAAAATGCATCGTTATATTTTAAAATGCATTTCAAAAATAAAGAATAAAATGTCTTAAACAGTTATTATTGTTCTTAAATAAATAATTTATATAATTTTATATTTTTATGGTCATTAGTAAGTTAATTATACTGACAGCATAATCAAGTTCCAACAATCTTCTTAAAATAAAAATTAACTTTATAAATGTAATAGAGTTACTTATTTAACTCATAGATAAATAATGTAACTTGACCAAAAAAAAAAAAAAATAAATAGTAATAACTTAAGAATAATTTAATTAAAATGCTGAAAGATAATCCGTAATGTATTTTAATTACTAAAAAAAAGTAACTTACTACCTACCCAAACCCGGATTAAGGGGATAAGGACCCGAGATTCATCGCTCTCCATGAAACGTTTTAAACTCGCATTCATCAAATATTAAAAAAAGTTTAGTTAGGAGATGGGTTAAAATTTTAAAATTGAGAGGGAGCTATAATGGGTCTATTTAATCCGAGCTTGAACTTATTTAACAAAACATTTTGAATGTTATAAATATGATAATAGTAATAACATAATATCTAAGTAAGATAAAAATACAGGGCAATTCAACAAGTATAATTATAAACCTTTTATCCTTTAATAATGCAATATTATAAATATTTTTTAGTTTTTGGAATTTTTAAAGATACCATATATATTCAAATACTATGTATTTTTTACGCTTTATAAGTGATGTTCTGTGATGGAACTTCTTTTTCTCAAATAATAACCACACTTTTCTTCCGCAAATTGTTAAAAAGATGATTTTTCAACGACATTTATGTATTTATTATTTATATCGAAACTTGAACGGGAATTTTCTGTGTTGTTAATATTTATGCACTAAGGATAATAATTTAACCCTTAATATTGGTTCTCCATAAAAAATTGACAAATATGTAATATTTATTCTATAGTAGGGACTTATTATAAATGAAAAATATTTATAAATTAAAAAATTTAACTTTAAGTATATCTACCTAAACTAGTTTAACTATAATATAATAATTTTAAAATCATTATAGCTCCAATAATCAATATCTTTTAAACCTACTATCATGAACCGATCATTTCCTTACTATTCCTTAGTACATAAAGATTAATAATTTAGATACAACTCGTTTGAATTTCGATTTAGATGCTTTAATATTTTCAAAAATAAAAATCATCTATTTAATGATTATTGCTTGGCAATTTACAATAGGCATATCGTATATAGAAAAGGGTGGAAAAAATAAGTTAGTATCACAACAAGACACCATACTCTCCTTAAACGGTAAATATTTAAAAAATATGGTTCTTACGTCTTATTCTACTTAAAAAGTCCAAAAATCAGAATTTTGGTAATTTCATTATGAAAGGGAGAAATTGGGGGATGTCACAAAGTAAGCATGCTTCGTGAATTACCACTATATAATCTGGCCCACGAGAGAAAAAAATCCGTCGTCAATCGTGCCCTAGTTTACGATTATCATTTACCAAATTTAGTTGATCCAACCGAAAAAGAAAACGTCTCATACGAAAATCGATTTTCTTGATTTCTTCTCTTGTGATTCGGAGTTCATAATAGGTATGTATAATAATGTTTAAAATTATAATATATTTACCTAAAATTCCAAAATTCTTCATTGTCTGAGCTGAGGCTCTTGTGAGTACGAGAATACGTGTTGCCTCTAGAATTTCCCAACCATACGTCGAAACCATTATCCGCTAATTGATAAGCTAAAAAAATAACATACTTTTTATTTACATAAAACATAAATATAGAGGTAGGTGCCTATATATTAGACGATTCTTTAATCACTTAATTTTCATTTTTCTCAGTAAATCGTGACAAAATATATTTTTGATTTCACATTCTAACAGTGAGCAGAATATTTTTCGTGAGAATTTCGGGGTACCTCATATTTATATAAAAATCAAATTTCGAATCTATAGTCAATGAAAAGTTTGGTTATCTAGAATTATAAAATGCTTAATATACAGTAGGTATACAGAAAGTATATCCTAAAATTCCTGTATTACCGCCCTTAGTATATCCATGGCAAATCTATTATTTGAATAATGTTTTTTATATAGTTATAAGTATATGTAAATTCAAATTTAGTAGGATAAGATTTAATATTTTTTTCAAAAATTTTTATCTACAATGAAGTTTTTGATTTTCTAGGAATAATAATTCAAAAATCAATAATTGTTTTACATTTCAATAATAAAATATATCTATTTCAGTCCGACAAAACGTATAGTAGGTACAACCTTAAAGAATGTGTTATGATTTCAAATCATGTAAGAAATAAAAAATGTATTTTCAAAAAAAAATCATACATTAGTGAAGCATTAATAACGAGAAAATGCAAGACGTATACTCGTTACCTATATAGTGATAAAATAATCATCTTTGACCTTGCATATTACATATAAATTTAAAAACAATATTGAATTTTAAAATTGTTGGTTCATAATCAATCTGATTTTTTTTTAACAAATAAATCAATATAATACCTATAATAATTTACAGTTCCCGATCAAGTATATATCGCATGAGCAATGTACAGAATCGTAATTAACCATAAATTTACGGGCACCGTCGGGACTATCCACGATATATTATTTTTATTTAATAAATATATTTTATTCCATAGAAAACGTTTAAAATGTTTGTTTTGATTAAGTACTAGTGTTTACGATATATACAGTTTAATCTACTAGTAATAAGCATCATAAACTCTGTACCTATCTTTGCCATTAAATTGAAACTATTACTTCAGTGGAACCAAATGTACAGTTGAGTACAGTTAAAATAAAATAAATCCCGTGTAGAAATTTACATTTTATGCATAAGTTTATGTTATGTGTAGATACAACTAGTTTAAAATATTATTGTGGAATAAATTTGGGTTTATGAATTATGATTGAAATATTTGCAAACGTTTGTGCAATTTATATGTACTCTATAATATTATTATTTAAATAATATTTCACTATTTCACTTCATCGGCAGTCATGGGCTTGATATATCGATATATTTTGATATTTAGAACATTTGATAATATTGATATATCACTGATATTTTTTCCTCTGTTTTTGCTTGTTTTCCCGGACTCAAAATTACTACAAAAATATTCACAGAAAACATTATCTTTACTTCTTACAACAAAAAAAATTCCAAATGTCTATTGTCAATTTGTCCACCTTCTAAAGATCCAAGCCACAGCTTGCTATTATAACTTCAATAGCAAACACAGTTATTATCATATTAAGAAGTTATAATGGAAATTTTATAATATAATTTTTTTTTTTTTTTTTTTGTATCGATCAGCTTTTTTCAAATATCAAATATCGATATCAAAAAATTGAGTTATGACATATCGATATTAATATTTTTATAGAATATGGCAATCATCGGGTGGTTGAAAATCGTGATTTAGGTGTGTTACGTTTGAGGATGAACTTGACTTTATCCTTAAATAGGCATTGTTTAAATACAACCAAAAAATCGTCATTGACTCTGGAATTCATTAGTAGAACCTGTAAAGATTTTACTAACGCCACTACCTTAAAAACATTGTACTTTTCACTGGTACGTTTTACTCAAGAATATATTATATAGTAGAATATATTATATAGTAGAATATATTATATATATATATATATATATATATATACTCGTATATATATAAAGTTTGGTCACCCAATTGGTCTGCCAATATTCATAAAAAGTATCTTGAAGCTATCCAAAATCAAATTCTTTGATTTATATATCATACATATATGGTATTCTATGTCAACCTCATTCACTATGACATATAAGCTGACAACCGTTGTTATACATATTAAATATGAGCAATCTCGATATCAGGTAAAATATAACTTATTTAAAATTCTTGTATAGGTATAGGCTGGTAAATAGATACATAGACGATAAACTGTTCAGAATTACTATTTTTTTTAAATTTCCACGTCCCTCAATTATGCCAAACTAGCATGTCTACTTATATCTTAATATACAAATACTCAAAACTAATTATGCTTCGAATGCGTCTATTTAGTACAATGAGTACGTAAAACTATAAGTTTAACTAATGATCTTCCTCAAATTGATTTATTTAATTTTAACTTTATTGAGTAATTTTGTGATTAAACTATTAGATCTCATGAGTAAATTATTTTTATTATACTCATCTTTATCTTTTTTTTTTGTTAAATAATGCATGTTATTATACTTAGATATATTTAAAACTATTATTGAGCATTAGCCCGTTTGAATATAAATAAACATAAACTAAATGTTAAAAAATATTTTTGTTTGCAAGGATCACTAAAATAGGGGTACCAAATTTTTCACAACCTACCAGCGCCGTAGTTCTTAATCAGGACCTTATAGTTTATTATATTATATTATATAAACGCAATATTGTACCTAAATCGAGACTCACCCAGCGCTTTCGAAGGCCCGTTGATTATCCAGTCTGCAGAACTAGCCACGATTCCATGTTGTAAGAACACTGGAAAGTTTCTGTACTGTTTAGTGTTTTTTCCGTGCGGTATCCTATGGACTTCCAGTAGATATCCATCTTTCGTCTCCACGATATGAGTTTCGGATGGATAGCCGTGGCGTTTAATTATTTTTGGCTATAAAAGTATAAATGATCAATAATATGATAGCGTTTATTATACACACATCAACGTACATAGTACGTGTAGTAACAAAACTCCTTGGAATTTTTTTTCAATCGTAATTACAAATTTAAGCTTCATCTCCTTCGAGCTTCCGCACAAACACCACAATTAGGTACTCGAACAAATTCGTAACTGCAGCGGGAAACATCTATTTAATCACCCTGTCTCATGGAATGACCCGGGCCCCGGAAAGTTATAACTATTTATGACATTGGGCGTTGGATGTCTTCTTAATCGACAGTCTCGTTCAGAATAATTTTCAAACGTATTCCGAATACGTATTTAAATACTAACTTGGAGTTATTTATATTTGAATACTCTTTTTAAAAAATATATGAATATATAATATATAAATATCTACTTTTTAGAATTATTTTACAAATACTTCTTTTTAGTTCAATAAATTCGATATTGAAATATTTGTACGTTAATCATAGATACATACTTAAATTAATTTAAAAAATATTTTAATTAAATAGTTAATAGGATACCCGCATCTAGATATTTTAATAGGTTCAAACATTTTAGATTCAGGGCCGACCCGGTTAGTTTTTCTGTTATCTGTTTTTATTTGATAAAATTTTATTATACATTTTTAGAACCATTATCAAATATTATTTTAGAAACAAAATGTAAAATACGAAAATATTGGTCATCCGAATATAACAGTAAAACAAAAAAAAAGTAGGTTAGTAAGTATTCCGGGATACAAATACAAAGAAAAAGTATTTTCAAGTACCTATTTAAAATACATTTGTTAAAAAGTATTCGAATACTTAACAAGACTGAATACAAATAAACTTTCACCTTTGAGTCCAAATTTTCGGTTGGGAATCAGTCGAAAGTCACGCGGTACAAGATCCATTCTGCGAATACGGAGGAAATACCCTCCAGGTCGTCCCAAAAAGAGGAATATCAAAGACGTTTCCAGCAGTTATAAAAATATTCGTTATATTAGGTAAGCAAAGACGAATTTTCAAAGGAGATTAACAAAAGATAATTGTTATTATTATAAAACAAAAGGACATAGGTATAAAAAACTTCTTGATTGCGTGTTGTCATGCTTACCACACTTAACGATGCGTCTGGATTATAGGCGTCCGAAGCAAAGATCGTGGCGATAAAAACGTTAGAAAAAATTAGTAAATCAAAAAAGGAAATCATAGTCGTCGTTATTATGGCACAGCGCAGCTTTGTAGGTACCCGATTCGTATAACAAACACGTGTACGTGTACCGACCAGAACACACTGAACGACGATTCATCATATACTGCGTACAAATAATGATGAAGCTACGTACATACAGCCGTTAGTACTGATAATCTTATGACCTTATGCCGAGAAACAATAGATCCGCTAAATCAAACAAATGCCACATACAAAGGTATAACGACAAAAGCCTAAGACAACGTGTGACGTATATGATGCGATAAGGTCGAAAAAACAAAAACATTTTTAATTCTTTATTCACACATAATATAATAATAATAATAATAATAATAATAATACGCGTAGGTATATATATATTATATGCGTGTATAGATTTATTTGTAGATATATATTTATTGCAATCTATATTATATACGACGCTACCCCGACGGGTTGTTATTGTTTATCATTAAAAATAAAACGATTTACAACAACGAAAAGGGTTTGTATGACTAATTACGGGAACACCACTCATAGGCGTTGTAAAACATCTGCATCCAAGGGGCGCGATCGCCGTCTTCGTGTCCATCTACCAACCCGTACGTGTAAGGCCACTGCCACGTGAACACACTTCGTTCTGGATGCGGCATCAACGCCAAATGTCTGCCGTCGAATGAACATATACCCGCTATTCCACCTGTAAAATAATTAATATTGAAGTGTAAAAAAATAACGAAATACCCAACTGGAAATCATCGAATTTGTAAACATCCTGCGAGCTATAATATAATCTTATTTAATATATTTATTAATGATCTTTAGTACATATTTACCAATTGTAAATTTCTGTTATTTGCGGATGATTTAAAATTATATTTATTTATTAATTCTATCGATGACTGTAATAAATTACAAAATGACTTACTAAAATTTGAAAATTGGTGTCTAAGAAATTCATTATATATTAATGTTTCATAATGTTCTCAAATAACCTTTACAAAACGTAAAAATCCTGTAACTTTTAATTATTTTATTGGAAACGATAGGCTAAATATCAGGACACACATAAAAGACTTTGGTACAATTTTATCTAGTGACTTAACGTTTAATGAACATATTACACTTGTGTGAAATAAAACAATACGTATGTTTGAATTTTTAATACGGAACTGTAATGAATTTAAAGATCTAGCTTGTTTGTAAACATTATATTGTTCATTAATTCGTTTATTAGTTGAATATGGTTCAATTATATGGAGTCCTTACCAAACTAGTTTTGTTACTAAAATCGAAATGATACAAAAACGCTTTCTCCATATGATGCGCTACAAACTTGGAAAAACTAACACCCCATCAATTGCATTAGCTAAAGAACTTAATCTTCAATTCCCAGCGAATAAGCGGTTTAATAAGGATATTTTTTTACCTTTATAAATTGTTAAATAACCTAATTGATTGTTCCGAGCTCTTAGAAAAAATTCCACCATATGTACCACAACCACTCCACACTCTCCGCTCTACTAACACATTTTATATACAACCAAAAAAACAAAACTATAATCCTTATGCTTCCATGAATAGAATTTTATTAAATGGTAATTCATTAAAAACTATGACTTTTTTTTGATCCACCAAGCAAGTTAAAAAATGTTCTTTTACTTATTGTAATTATATGGTTCGAATGTGTTTCAATTTAATATGTACTTAATCGAGATTATTATCTACAATTCTTACTTTATGCTATCTGTATTTACTCTATATATCTATACTCTTTATCCTTAAGGGCATTATTATTTATTGTAAATTTTCCTTTTTACAATAAATTATTATTATTATTATAAGCTAATCATATAGCCAGGTAAACCTCGGATATGCTCGAAGATGTGTACTTCTAGGCAGAATTTATAATTTTTGCATTTTTAAGAAGGGCTTATACAGGGATTTGTTGCGACTCGCGAAAAACAAAATGGTGTCTGCGCATTATCTTGTGGAGCAGCAGCAATAGGTACTTCAACTTTGAGCATGGTTTCTAATACAGCAAATCGAATCTAAATAATACTTTAAAGTACGACATAAGTGAAAATTTTCAGCACTTTTCAAAATAATTAGAAAATTATTTTTAAAAAATTACCGAACAACGAGAATGTTTATGGAAAACTAGTATTTGACAAAATCGATTTACTTTTTTTTTTTTGTAATACAAAATTAATAAATGTACATAACTTGTTTTTTTCGCAAAATATTTGAATTGGTATTATTTAGACATGATATAATTTTCAAAATATATTGGCTTTATTTGTGGTATAATAAATTATATATTAGAAATTTTTGAGATACTATTTTTTAGATTTTTTTAGATTTATGGACAAATTTTTGTTTGTGAGTAAAACAACTTGAAAATGTATAAATAAAATTTCCCATAATTTGTTTTAACTAGAAGTTTAAAAAAAAATTGTATAAAGCCTCGTACGACTTTTTATACAAAATGAATCTTATGTCGTTGTACGCGTGATTTTTTATTATGGATTGATATTATGAAATTTCTAAAAAACGAAAAAATACATGCTTCTCTATTTTAATCTGTCAATTTTTTATCCCAAATTCCAAATTTTTAGGTACGCAACTGTACCAACAGTAAAAATATTATTTTTTAAATGGTAACAACTATATAGATACAACTTAAAAGATTCTGGTAGAGCTTTTTTTTAAAAAAATGTTTACAGTAACATTATCAATTTTGGTCCACTAGTTTATTAACTACTATTCTCCAAGGTTTAGTAAATTTATTAAAAGTTTTAATTAAAATAATAGATAGAATTTTATTTACAAGAGCTAAATAATTTTTTTTTTAACAATCTTTTTATATACATAAAATACCAACCCAGACATTCATTTATTAGGACCATTGAGTATGTCCTTGTCTTAAAACATCGGGATTGGAGTCGGACTTGAGAATTTACTTTTCCAGAAAAAAAAATTACAATTCGCAGTAAGCACAATGTGTTTTATTAAATCTGCATCATCCCTAATTGTTTCCAAAATAATCTCACAGAATTCTAATTGTCTATCTTCATCACCTTCCCTGAACAATCTTCATTTTAAATGGTTTATATTTTTGGTTAATTATTATATACGGTAAATACGCCTAAGAATTTACTTAGCAATTCCTAATTCATCAATATGATATTTATTGCCTGAGTAGGATCATTAGAAACCTGCATGCCTAAAACAGTAATATTTTCGTATTTCCGTCTTAAAAGTTTGAAACAACTGCTCAATGGCCCCAAAGATGAATGTCTGAGCTGGTATTTTTGGTGACGATTTAAGTGCTTTTAAATAATACTAGTTTGCCTAGAAAAGTTGTTTAAAAAAATTATTTAGCTCTAATAAATAAAATGTACACTTATTATTTCATTTAAAACTATTAATGAATTTACTAAACTTTAGAGGATCGTACTGTCGTAGTTAATAAACTGGTAGACCAAAATTAATAATGTTACCATCAACATTTTTAGAAAAAAACATCTCTACTAAAATCTAATAAATAATATAGTTGTTATTGTTTAAAAACATAAAGTTTATTTTGCTTAAGTTTTGGTAAAACTTTGTGTTTATACATTTTGTAATCGGGATAAAAAAATTACCAGATTAAAATAAAGAAATATGTTTTTTTTTCATTTTTGAGAAATTCCATATTATTGATCTATAATAATTAAAAAAACACGTGTAGAACGACATAAGATACATCTCGTATAAGCGATTAAAATTCAAGTTTTCAGTCTTCACAATATAGGCACAATATTCATATTTAAAATAAAAATTTTTGTATTTTGGTTGTAATTCAAATAATTGTAATAATTTCAAACATTCCACATTGCCTTAAAAATCATTGTTTAAACATGAAATGTTCAAAATATTTAGTTATTTTTTCCATTGATATAGATTTTTGCTCTGTCAAAAAGCTTGAAAATGTAATACAAGATTCTTCATTATTTTATTTATAGCAATTTAAAAATATCAAAAACATACAGGCACCATTTTTTTTATAAGCGTTTAAGCTTAAGATTTGACAAAATTCGTCAAAATTACAAATTTTTTTTTAGTTAAAAATGTATAAGGATTAAATCTTAATAACTAAAGGTTGAAAATTTAATCCAAGGTTTCTCATAAAACATATAAATCTCGAAATTAAAAATTCACCATTTTATTTTTTATAGACATTTCAAATTAGCATTTTCACAGTATTAGATATTTAAATGAAAAATAACAATTTTAAATATAGATTAGATATAAAGTATTACTCGAAGAAACTTGAAATTTTTTGCCGCTATGTATATTATTAATTATTATTTACTATATACATACGTAATAACATTTTAAAAATGTTTAGATTAATTTTAAGCTACTTATAACAAAAATTCATTTTAGAAATTCGCTAAACTAAACCGGTCCAGTTAAATGGTTTATTAAAATTATCCAGGTTAATAATCGGTATGTAAACTGTTTTAAACAGATTTATTCAGAAATTCGATCAACGATACGATTTAGATCGGTTTGCACTCACTTTTAAAATTAATTTTTTTTATCACATAATTATTATTTAATACGAATTATTTCATTTAATTATTTATAGAAACATAAATAAATAATAAAATATTTTTAGAAATATTATCTGACAGGCTATCTCCACTCAGAATAATTGTCGTATTATCATGGAACTCAAATTTAACACATTCATTACAGTTATTCGTCTTAATGACCTAACCTAACCTTCTACACAACAGAGTATCTTCCGTGTTTTCTTCTATTTACAGTTTAAAGTGTGCATAATAGTCATTATGGTATTTATTTTTATAAATTATTTTTGCTGTGACAGTAGACAGTATCTAAAGCGGACTTTTTTTTAAACGCGTGAGTTACCATATTGCAAGATTTAAGTTTTCATGATTTTTTTTTTTATTGTTAATGAATAAAAAATCATGAGTTAAGGTTTTTATAATTAATTAAATTAAAATATAAGTACGTTTTTATATACTCAACGACCTTGAATTACAATTTCAAGTTTTAATACTTAAAATATGGATAATTATAAACTGTAAACAATAATTTATAATTGTATTCATCAAAATAATTAATTTCAATATAGTTTAAATTTTAAATGCTCATAAAATAAAATGTAAATTAGGATTTTAAAAAACTGTAAATATTAATTATAATAATACATGACTAATCATGAATTTAATTTAATTTAAAATAAACAAAAAAATACCAAAATTATTAAAAAAAAATCATTTAAATAAGGTTTTTATAAACATTTATACCATTTTTTTTTTTTTGTAACTATGTGTAATACTTATGTATAAATAAGGTATTGGGGTATAGAAATTCTCATCTATAAAAAATAAATATCTTAAAAAAGCAGATGACAGGATATATTTTTCAGAAATTTTGGAGTACAAGTTACTATCTATAAATAGCATGAGCACTTAAGTATCATAAAATGTTTTCCAATAAATCATTGAATAAATAATACAAAATTGAATTTAAATTTTATTACTTACCAGGAGAACCATTAGGATTCATTGGATAATTTTCAGTAAACATATTTTGATCATCAACATATGTAATGGGAATACAATTATTGGTAACGAGAGCATCTTTGACATCTGAATTTCGAAATTCAAAACGACCTAAAATGTAATTAATTAATTTAATTTTTAACTTAAAAAGTATTAATTAACAACAGATAAATAATTAATACTAAATTATAAAAGTCAATAAATTTAATAGTATTATAATTGTAAAATGTAAAATTATCTTAACTTAATTGTAACTTATTGTCTTGGTAAAATTGAACACCTATATTTTTGTTTTCATATATTATAAACTTTATTTTTCAAATTAATTACCTTCAGCATGAGCAATCCATACTCCAAGTATGCTTTCAGCCATGTCTTTGAACATAATAGCCTTTGAAGGGTTTATTTTAACTGTACTAAAACGACTTTCATATCTTCCAGATTTATTATGACACATTATTACAGGAGGATCATTAATATTTAAAGAATTGTTTTCATTAATTTCACCTAAAATTAATGTTTATACTTAACTAGATATATTTAAAATTTTATTTTAAACTATTTGTATGAAACAGTTAAATTAAACAAAAATTTACCAACTAATCCAAGGTTACACATCAATTGGCAACCATTGCATACCCCTAAACTGAATGTATTCTTTTTAGACATGAAACTTTCTATGTTTTTTTTGACATTGGGATGGAATGCTAAACTTGCGGCCCATCCTTTGGCTGAACCCAATACATCTAAATATGTAATAAATTATAAATATAATAAATAATAATGCTTACTACCTAATTAATATTAACACATTCACTGCATATCATTTTTGTATGTTTATTCCCAGATACATATAAAAAATGTAATAAACTAAAATAAATAATAATAAAAAAAAAACTAACGAACACATAAGTATTTTATAATGTTGATGGATATAATAAGCTTATTACCTAAAAGGCCAACTAACACTGACCAAATTATTACCAATTGAAAAAATATGAATATATAATAGAATATATAATATATAGTAGACTATGAAAATAAACAAACCTAATAACACAAATACACAGTGAACATGTTTTATAATAACATACCTCCATAACTAAACCCTCCAGGGAAAATTAAACCTCTAAATTGATCAATATTAACTGCCTCATTTAAGAGATCTTGAACAGTAATATCCCACACTTCAAAACCAGCCATAAACAAAGCCACACTCATCTCTCGGTCACCATTTGTTCCTTCTTCTCTAATAACAGCAACTTTCAATGATAAATCTATATAAAAATGCAATAATTTTAGTAATAGGTATTTTATTTTTTTGTTTATAAGCATAATATAGTTATAATAATACAATATGTGTAAGAGAAACATAAATAAATTTAATAATATAAGGCTATAAGAATTGACAAGTAGTACCAACTTATAAATACTACTTTTTTTGCCAATTTTAATTGTGGCAGTTAGATATCAAGATCCCTGGGTCAACTTTACTAGAGAACGACATGAATTATATGAGAAATTTATGGACACAAAATTGAAAATAAGCAGCTGGTTTTTATAATAATAGATAGGAAAATTGATTTTTTTAGATATAAGAGCCAAGTTAAGTATGGTTAGTAACTTAATTATTATTAACCTTATTTATGACAAAATCAAGGATTATTGATTGGAAGGACTAAAGAGTATTGCTAAACATTTAGCCACATCTCATTATAAGATACTATAAGTCATATAATATGTTTATGTTAGACATTCAAAATTAAACAATTATTCTACACACCTGGTACAGCTAATGAATTATTCAATTCAAAATTACAAGAATATGCCGGTCCTAAACGATGTTCTAAGGAATTAAATTCTTCTTCAGCAGTTACAACATTTGACTGGATTTTTTCTAATTCATAACTTGTTTCTTCCCACATTTTGAACACTTCAGTTAGTTTAACATCAAGTATAGTTTTGCCTGAATTTTCTATTAGAATCTAGAAAAATAAAATTGTGAAATTAATTATTTTATTTTAAAATTAATGATAATATTTAGATTTTGATTTACTATATAATATAAAATATTCTAATAACAACATACACGAGATTTGTTGCCATATGTTGATGTGCGACCAATAACATAGACAGGTACATTAATTTCCAAAAGTACTTCGTCAACATTTTTTGCATCCACTTCTAAAACCCAACCACATTCTTCAGCAAATAATACATCTATAATATTTTTACTAGATACATCTTTAATTTTATTCAAATCCACATTGAATCCACAGTATCCACCAAAAGCCATTTCTAAGAGACATGTTATCAATCCACCATCACTTATGTCATGACCAGATAATAATTTTTGACCTGAAACCATTAAAATTAAATAATAGAATTTAAGTTTTATAGGTAGGTAATTAGAAATTTATTTTTACTTTTTATAAGTTTTTGAATAGATTTAAATGCTTTTTTCAACATGCTTGGATCATCTAAGTCTGGTGAACTGTTGCCTAATTGTCCATAACATTGAGCCAAAGCAGAAGCACCAAGTCGTCGTTGACCACCAGATAAGTCTACAAATAGAAGATAACTTGCTTCTTCATTTTTGTGACTTTGTCTCGGTCCTTTAAGATCTGGAGTTATCACTAATCTTACATCTTCACATTGAACATAGGTTGAGATAACTATAGAACCTATTATATAGTTTATAATTAATTTACGGTAATATTAAATTATATTAAATAACGCAAACTTGATACCAGGTGCTTTGATGTTTTCATCACCAACTTTAGCTGCCATACTTAAAGAGTCTTTACCACCATCAATAGCTATTCCGAGTTGTTTCATTACTTCACACATAGCTTTACAAGCATAGAATAATTCTGCTCCTTCGCCTGGCAATTTAGCAGGCCACATCCAATTACCGCTGCATTTAACATCCTACAATTTTAAACAAATTGGATAAATTTAAAAATATAAACATATTTCCCTGTTTAACATCTATATGCCATATATGAATAATTTATACTTCTAAACATGATATTGGAGCAAACACTAAATTTGTCAATGACTCAGCAACTGCCATTCTAGCTCCAACATCTGCATTAAGTAAACCTTTAATAGGTTGTTCACCAATAGAAGTTGCAATCCCGACCTTTAAATTAAAATCAAATTTTTAGCAACCATAAAGGCGTATTTTTTTGTATCTTACCGTATCAAATAAAGAGACAACAGTAACAGCAACATCACTAAGAGGAGTATGTAATGGGCCAACACATTGTTGTTGAGCAATCTGGCCTGTTACAGAACGATCAACCTTGTTTGTCAAATACCTTTTACTAGCTACAGATGGAAGTCTTAACACTTTGTTCAATGCTTCAATAACTGTTAAATTAGGTAACACAATTGGTACTTTTTCTTTTGGTTGCCATGATTGTTTGAAAACCTTACGTGGCACTTTACTCAAAATCATATCCAGATCTAAGTTTACAGGATATTTACCATTTTTAGAAATAGGATTATCATCTTCAGTTAAAATAACCTAAAAAAATCTTAAATTATTTACAATTAATTCTGAAATGTACCACATACCTATCATAGGTACTACACAGGTACATAACAGATACAAAAATATTCATTCCTAGAAGATTGTATACAAAAATAATTGATTTTAAATGCTTTAAGGTAAAAATAATAAGTTTAGTTTACTTTTCCATCATTAGTAACAACTCCAACTGGTAAAACTGGACAACGTTCTCTTAAGGAAATCTTATTTAACAATTCTAAATCTTTTTCATCACAGAGAATAGCATTATTTTCTTGATATTCAGCTCCCCAAAGCTCTAATGCATTAATTGTAGGATCACCAAATTCAAATTTATTTGCATAAATTATAGCACCAGCTGGTTCTACTATTTCTTTCAACACATTTCCTAAAAATAAATCTTACATTGTATAATCAAATATAACAAACAATACACTGCAAGTTACAATTAAAAGTAATGCTGAATATTATTATTATTTAATTTACTATTTAATATTTACCATTTCCACCAGCCCCTTGATCATGAATACTTAATATAGGGTTATAACCTGGATTTTCAATACAAGCTCTAATAACACGATTCATTTTCTGTTCCATTTCTGGATCACCTCTTTGTACAGCCTCAAATTCTAAACTGGTCTTATTTACTCCCTGAACTTGGAATGAACTAGCTGAACTTCCACCTAAACCAATTCTATAAACTGGTCCTCCAATTTTCACTACTTGTAATCCTTCATATGGTGTAAGCTTAGTAGTAAACTCAGCCCGCATTGTGCCCAGTCCACCAGTAAACATAATAGGTTTGATCCACTCGCGACGTTCATTATTTGCCATCATACCAAATGAGCGAACAAAGCCACTAATAACAGGTTCACCAAATTTGTTTCCATAATCTGAAGCACCATTTGAAGCTTCAATAAGTATTCTAAGTGGACTTGCAAAATTTTGAGGATAGATGAATGATTTATCTTCCCATGACAAATCATAACCTAGAAAACAATTATTAATATATATATTATATTATACATCAAAATATAATTTTGATCAATTAAAATTGGTTTGATAATGATAAATTAATATGAATTTTATGAATATGATTAATATGGCTTTTGATTTATAATAAATAAATAATAATAATAAATAATGAAACCACAAATTGTATGTCATAAGAAATACAACTTTATGAACACTAATGATAAATCTTAAAATAACACAAATATGTACATTTCATTATTAATTTTGTCTGAACACCCTAATGACCCTGCGAAAAGAGGTGGACTGGTACAAGTAGTAATGTGGTAATTGCCACATTGGCCGGTATGTTAAATAAATTTTATGCAAAACCATTTTTTGGACTGTTGAATTTTCAAAATGTGGATATGCTATTTTTAACAAATCACTATGGCCAAAATGTTGACTCATATCACCTTTGTTCAGCAGACAAATCATAATAAACAAAATAAAAAAAAAAGTATAACAAAGAAGTCAAAAATTTACCAGGAATGAATAAATTGCCTACACAATAAGCTGCAGTAGCAGCAATACAAATTCCACCTCTTCCTACAGCCTGGACATCTCTAATTCGTCCTCCTGTACCAGTTGATGCTCCACTGTAGGAAATATATTATTTCATAATATTACTGCACTGTCTCTTAAATCATTTTTAAGTAAAATACCTGAATGGTTCAACTCCAGTTGGAAAATTATGAGTTTCAGCAGTAAATACCAAATTTAAATTTAATAGCTCAGAAATATAATAACTGGGTCCAGTTGATTTTGTTGGTTTTATTTGTTTGACCTTAAATCCAGAAATAGCACTGAAAAAATAAAACAAAAATTAATTAATAATTCAACTAAACGAATCACAATTAATAATATTACAAACCTGCTATTGTCATTAAATTTTATAACATTATTAGGGTTTGAAAAATTTTGTGTTTCAATAATCATGTCTAACAATGAATTATTTATTGGTTCTCCATTTATAATTAATTCACCCTATACCAAAGCAATTTAATAGATTATTAGAAAAATAAAAAAATATTTTTTTTTATACCTACCTTAAAAAACCAATGACGACTGTGCTCAGAGTTTGACTGAGCTAAATCAAAACATTCTACAGTAGTAGGATTCCGGTTAGACTTTAAAAACATGTTAGTATAATTTTCAATATCACATTCATCAAATGCCAAACCTATAATTTCATTAGTAAATTAAATGAATATGTATAAATTATAAAACAAATAAATACCACAAATGACTATTTATTTTTCTTTAAATTTAACAAATTACAATAATTATTAAAAAATTAAACTCTTTAGGTCAGAGTCATCATAAATATTATCATATAAAATAGTATTCAAGTATTACTTCATTATCAACCAAAATGTAATTTTTACATTTACCAACCAAGTTTTGTATTGACTTGATTCATAGCTTCAACACCTTTGCCAAGTATATCAACTTCATACCAACTTTCTTTAATGTTTTGACTTTTAAATGATAGCAAAGGAGATGTATAAACCGTTTCAGTCATTTTATCATATAAAGCAGTAGTTAACTGTAAAAATGTAAATATAAATAATTCAATTAAGTACAAGCTAATTCAAGTGTTTAAAGATATAATATAATATTCAATACAAAACCTGTTGAGTCAATTCAGCTGTTAACATGTGATTATTTATGAATGTTATTAAATACCGAGTAGATTTTTCTAAACGTCTTACAAAGTTCAAATTGATTGATTTACAGATCGATAAAACGTTGCTTGAAAAAGGTGTTGAAAAATTCAATCTAAAATCCAATTATACCATTATTAACATTGTTTTGTATAATTAATATTGAAAATATTGTTAGTTAAATATTACATTTACCTGGGGCCAATTTCAATCAAAATGCTATTATTGTCTTTTTTATCTAAAAATTTGCTCTTGGACAATCCATGGCGATCTAATGGATCCGTTAACAACCATTCTAATTTCTCTAACTCTTTTGTAGACACATTTTTATGTTCCCCTATGTCAATGTAAAAACATTGTTCAATTTGAATGCTGTATATATCTTTTGATATTGATTTGAGGTTTAAAATTTTATGTGATTCTCGAATTGGTAGATGCTGTGACTTTCGAAAATATTGTATAATAGCCATCCTGTAATTACTTAAAACATTAATTGATTCAGTTTAAAAGTACCTAAGCAATATATCTTATAACAGGTTAAAGCACAAGTCTTAGTCAATAATTTACCTGTAGGTATTTAAATATTATACTTCTTTTATTTAAAGATTTTTAATTATTATCCAAAATCGATTAATAGCAACAAATTTCCATCATGTACGGATTATACCGGTTGCAGACCACTCTGAAAGTGATTTCCAATATGCGTTCCAAAACATCCAAGGTTGGAATATGTAGTCAGGTGGACGCGCGTAAAAAGAGAACAGTGCCCTCCGCTCGACGACGTGCAACAGGTCCACGTGTAGCCGAAAGGTGATAGGTGAATTGATTAGATATTTCAATCGAAAACATGCGCTGTTATGTGGAATCGTCTTGGCTCGATGAAAAGCAGGATACACTGACCGGGATTTGGTGAGCACACAGTTGACAATTGCAAACAGCGCCGGTCAATCAGTAACAAGTTGCAGAGTAGACCTGTAGAGCATAGACCTTGGTGGTTTGGTAGTTGTCGTAGGGACTAGGAGTAAGAAAGCCGAGAACGATAAAATTGGATGGCGGGAAAATTTCAACGATACCTCCAGTCGCAGAACAGTGTAGAAAACAACGGGATTGACCATACTGAACGAAAATAATCGTCGGGCAGCGGTCATTGTCTTTAATTTTTAAATAGTTCTATTGAAAATGACGATATCTCAATATCTGTATTAGTATTTTTAATTGTCTTATTGGATTACGTAAAATACTATAATGTATAAATGTATAATATTATTATTATAATAAACTAATATATTAAGTAGTAACTACTAATCAAGTTCCTAGCTATAACAATGTATGTACATTGTATACAATATATAAATATATAATAATTATACTTAATCGACTTTCAGAAAATATGCAGACCTTCGCAGATTATAGTACAATTTTTATCAAGTATATTGAACATCATCATGATTTATTATTGTTGCATTTACATTGGTTGTACCTAAATACTAGTTTTTTATTATAATGTAATATATTATGATTCAATCAACCATTTTTTAAACTCGAATTTTGGATCATTATTTTTAACTTCTGAATCATTTTTATTTTCGTTTTCATCATTATTGGACACGTTTTGTTAATCTAAGAAAAATTAACACTAATGTATTTTTTATAGTGTAATCACGGAATACAGATTGTATAGAACATCAAAAACTCGAAACCATTATTAATCTGTATTCTTTAGTTCAACGGTCAAATAGATTAAAATTTTAAATAAATAATTCTTGGCAGTAGTTTATTATTTCAGATAAGGTCCATAGCTATAATTTTTATACCGTATGATGAATTATAGTGTTAAACACAATTCCCCATAATTGTGCCTATTAAATATGTTTGTAATACCAAAATAAAATAATTTTAATCTTAGAAAAAAATAAGAAGATATTCATTAAAAATTACTGAATGTAAACATTTACATAGGTAGGTAATAAGTGAATGAATACAATAATTTTTTTAGCACATAACTCTGTATTAGTAAATGCACGTTTTAGGAAAAATAATTAACACTATGCTTTGTAAAAAAATTTTAGTTAGGTATTTAAAATTTAAAATTAGTGATTATTTTCATTATTTTTATAGACATTTTAAGTTCAAATTTGAACGAAATTAGATATTTAAATGAATAATAATAATGTTAGTTATTTCATTGTAATTTAAAACATTTTTTGTGGTTGCTTGAAACTTTTAAAGTAGATCATGATTTTTTATACACTCATATTTTCAAATACAATGTTTTCTGCAAAACTTAATTCAGCCTACTGTATTATTAATAGTAATAAAATTAATTATTTTAATTGTAAAATATCTTAAAATAGGTACACATAGAGTTATATAGGCTGACAGACCGTCTTCGCTCAGAATTGTTTTTCATATATAGTGATATTTATCATTGAATATAAATTTAACACATTTATGAAAGTAACCCAATCGATATCTACTGTACAGCAGAACGGTACCCACTTGCCGACCTTTCTTTATTTGTATTGGGTATCACATTAAGCTTTTAAAATTGTATTTATTAATTGTATCTGTATGTTTCATAATAAATGTAATATATGCATATATATGTATGTATGTATGTATGTATGTAGCCAAAAAATCAAAATATTGACATACATGTAGTGTATAGGCACAAATTATAAAAATAAAATAACCACAACTTAAATCTATACAGTACAAGTTTTATTTAGTAACTATAATTTGAAAAGAAAAGTGTGAAATTAAAGAAATCACTGTAGGTAACTTGACAGTTTAACACCTGATTGTATTATATATGTTGATTTTTAATTTTTAGATAATCAGCAATTGAAATCAGAACTAATGTTTGGATAACCGGCGTCTTAAATATAGAGTTGCCATTTTTTATTTTACTTAAGCTGGAACAAACTTTTTTTTGTATAATTTTTATGATAATAATTTTACTTCTTGTCCACAGTAAGCCACCAATTTTAACATTCTATTTTTTCGAAATTGGAATACCAAACACAATAGTTTTATACATACCGGTAACTTTTATTAGGTAGTAATCGTATAGATAAGTACCTATATTATACAAAAATATGATATTATATAATAATGTATACAGAGGAAATTTGGCTATTAAATAAAATTATATGATATTGATTATATTATTTATCAAAAAAATATTGTTTTCTAATATATAGAAATGTTTAGTTATCCTAGATAAGTATATTTCAACCTATATAAAAAAGCGGGCAAGTGATTACTGCTCTTCTGCTGTAGTTGTAGGACGTAGTGAGTTACTTTATAATAGATGTGTTAAATTTGAATTTAATGGCATCATAGTATAAGAAAAACGATTCTGAGGTGACCTTGGTGAAGTCTATTAGCCTATGTCAAGTTTATTTTCATATGTTTTTTGATATTGCTAAAAGTAACTTAATTTTTAAGAATATTAGTGTATTACGGAAGATTAACAAATTTTTTTCCGAATACATTGCATTTATTATACTTAATTATTTAAATATAATAATAATTTATATTTTTATCATATTATATTATTGTTATTAACTTTTGAGTCACTACCACCTTACTGTAGAACAGTGTTAATAAGTTTATCATCCATACTTCATGATATAAATAGGTGATGGCTTGAAATTTATCTAAATATATTGAAAATGTCATTGCATATTATAGTGAAATTTATAAATTTTTTAAGTCTCTATAAATATATTTTTTTTTTTTTAATATTACAACGAAATAACTAACATCATTATTTTTCGTTAAAATATCTAATTTCATTAAAATGTGAGCTTAACATGTATGTAAAAAAAAAACTAAGTTTATATATTTTTTAGACTTGTTGGTTACAATATTAATTACTAATGAGTTATGAGAAACGTTGTTTTAAATTTACAATCTCTAGCTATAAAAATAAAATATTTTATAAAATTTTAACTACAAAATAATTGGCAAATATTCAGAATTTTTCAATATTTTAACTTTAATTGCTTATATGAAAAAAAATCGTGACTACGTATCTTTAATATTTTTAAACTGCAATTATACAACAAATGAAGAACCTTGTGTGAAATTTTCAAGGTTTTTGGACAAACAAATTTTAACATTATTTATAAAAAAAAATTCAAAATATCTATAAATAACAAGTCAAAATATTTTTAAAGTTATGCCACGTATAGAAAAAAAATGTGTTTATTGTATCCTAAAGAGTATATAGACTATATAGATCACCAAAATTATGGTAGATCACACATTAGACTTGCAGGTAGATCACTCGTTAGAATATGCCGAGAAATCTTGAGTTAAATTTTCAAGTCTTAGATACAAAAAGAAAGATTTTTATACATTTCAAACACAAAAAAAATAACAAATTTTCGTGATTTTGACGAATTTTATCAAAATTCCAACTTTAGAATATAAAATTATTGTGAAATTATACACTCAATTTTTTTTTTACATTACACTTTAACAACTTACAAGGAACCTTATATTATGTTTTCAAATTTTTTGATAAAGCAACATTTTTTTTATCATCAATAATTTAAAAAAACTAAACAAAATAGAAAATTTCTTATGCCTATAAATAGCTCAAAAAAAGTCAAAATATTTTGAAAACGTTTTGGTAGATACAAAATACTAATATAAACGTTTAGTGAAAATTTCATGTATTTACAGTTATCGTTTTTTAAGTAACACAAAAAAAAAATAAAATCATTTTTTTTTAGTTAAATTAAAAAAACAAAATCTGGTTTTGTTTAAAAATTCGTTTTTTCTTCATTTTTATTTCACAGAGCTTTGAAAATTACTAGAAATTATAAATTTTATTTTGACCTTCTTAAAGTACAAAACTACCAATTAAATTCACTTACCAAGATAGGTACTTAAGTTGAAAATTGAAGCATTATTTCGCCTACCTCTACTTATCCTGTATACACGAAAAAAAACACATCATTATAGAAATCAATACATTCATCACTCTGCTCAAAATCTAAAATATGGTATTAATTTTTATCTAAATGGGAAAAATATCAAATATATGATGAATGAATATATACGTCACTAAACTGAGAAGTTCATTTTAAAAGAGATTTTGTCATTCAATCAGTTATATAATGGCCCATCACTAAAATTTAGCAAAAGGGGTGACTACATATTTGGTACACACACCCAAAGTTATAAATACGAAAAGGTGGATGGCCTCACCACCACACGCTTTTTTAATCACCATGAGTTTAATAGTCATAAATTTCAAAAATGTAATAAATAGTATGTGACAAACACTGAACATAATAAGGTAAAACATTTTATCTCATATTTTAAATGATACGTGACAGACATGCGATTTCAGCACTAAATTAAATTATCCAATATATACAATTTTTTTTTCTATATCTGATAATGTATCCTGAGTTTTATTATTGTTACTAATGTTATTACCTACTTATACCATCTTCCCTATGCTCTAAATATTTAAAAAAAAAAGTCAAGTGGATATCGCTCTGCTGTACAGTAGATATCGAGTGGGTCACTTTTATGGATGTGTTAAATTTATATTCAATGATAAATATCATTATATACGAAAAACGATTTTGAGCAAAAACAGTCTGTAAGCCTATATAACCAAGTGTATCTATTTTAAGATATTATTGCTATTAAAATAATCCATTTTATTACTATTAATAATAAAGTAGGCTGAATTAATTTTTGCAGAAAAAATTGCATTTGAAAATTTAATTCAATGTATAAAATATAATAATATACTTTAAAAGTTTCAAGAACCCTCAAAAAAATATTTTTAAATTACAACGAAATAAATAACATCGTTATTCTTCGTTTAAAAATCTTATTTCATCCAAATTTGAACTCATGTCTATAAAAAATTATTTTTTTAATTTTTTTGTTACATTATAAAATACTTAAGAAAAACCTTGTTTTAAATTTGAAATCCTTAGCCATAAAAACTGAACATTTTAATAATTTTTAACAACAAAATAATTTGCAAATAGTTGATGATGAACTTCGGTCAAAATTCGAAGTATAAATGCTAAAAGTATAAATACATACTAACTATTAGAGACCTTCGTTCAACTTTTTTTTTAATTTTCATTTATAAGTTATAAAGAACCTTGTATTAAATTTTCAAGTTTTTTGACCGACTAAAAAAATTTTTATCGCTAATAATAAAAAAAACCCAAAAATTTATTATTTTTATAAATAGCTCAAAAACGATCAAAATATTTTGAACATTTTATGGTGTATAGAAAATGCTTATATAAATATTCGGTGAAAATTGCATGTATTTACGGTCATTATTTCTTTTGTTACATTAAAAATAAAAATACATTTTGTTAAAAATTTGCTTTGTTAAAAAATTCCCATTTTTCCTTAATTTTTTTGTTGTTTTTCACGACGCGCTTGAAAACTATTAGGAATTTTTTACTTTTGACCTTCCAAAGTAACAATTAGATTCACTTTCCTACCGGAAAAAAGATGCTGATGAAGAAATTTGGAGCACTTTTAATGCCCTTAAACGTGGTGACAAACACAAAAAAGAAAAAAAACACACATCATTGTAAAATCAATATATTCCTCGCTCCACTCAGAATCTAAAAGACAAAAATCCTATACGCTCTGATCTCACGACCTCAGCTATGGTATGACCATGTGATATCCTCTTTAAATAACACTCCTTAAAGAACCTGTGATCGAAAAACATGCGAAATGTCACAAGTATAAGGTTCCTTTATAAGGTGTGATTATAGATATTTAATAATATTAAAAATACATACGTACGATTTTTGATTTAAAAGCATTTCCCCCCTATCTCCAACCTACTGGCCAGCAGATCCAAACAAAAACCCAGATTTACTGGACTTTTTTATTACCAACTTACCTAACCATATCCAATCCCACATTGAAAACTCAAATATTCTCGCATCTGACCACTCTCCAATACTTCTAACAATAAACTCTAAATCAATCTCATTGAAAAAAGCTCCCACTCTAACACCTGGCCCAACAAACTGGAACGAATTCCAACATACACTGGAAACAAAAATTAACCTATCTATATCTCTCAAATCCAGCATAGAAATTGATAATGCAATTGAATCATTCACAAAATTAATTCAAAAAGCAGCATTAGACTCATCTCCAGAACTTTCCACCACCAAGCCACATAAAATTAACCTCCCCCACCACATTCAACA
>JACXSJ010001986.1:35549-61957 GCA_014851325.1 Pentalonia nigronervosa | reverse complement strand
TAATGATATAAAACATTTTATACGAAAAATGAATCTGAGCAAAAACAGTCTATTAGCCTATATAACTAAGTGTATTCTATGATATTATTTCTATTAATATAATTCATTTTACTTTTAATAATTTAGTAGACTGAATTAATTTTTGAAGAAAATATTGAATTTGAAAATTTCATTAAGTGTATAAAAAATCATAATATACTTTAAAAGTTTCAAGCATCCACAAAAAATGTTTTTAAATTACAACAAAATTAACTATATAATATTGTCATTCTTCATTTAAACATCTGATTTCGTCCAAATTTGAACTTAAAATGTTTATAAAAAATTATTTTTTTGATTTTTTGGTTACACTATAACTATTTACGAAAAACCTAGTTTTAAATTGTCAGTTCTTAGCTATAAAAACCTATATTTTATGAATTTTTAACTACAACACAATTTGCAAATGTTCAATGATAAATTTCAAACGCTCATAAAAAAATTAGTTCGACTTTCCGATAAACTTTTTATTTTTTAGAAAGGTAAAAAAACTTATAGAGAATCCTGTGTTGAATTTTAAAATCTTAGATTTCAATAGAAAAGTTTTTATGAATTTCCTAATCATGAAAAACTGCAATATTTTGAGATTTTTATGTATTTTTTCGAAATTTTAACTTTAGGCTCTTATAAAAAATTATTAGTGACTTACCTCAACTTTTTTTTTAATCTTTACTTACAATACATTATGAAAAGCATTGTATTACCTTTTTAAGTTTTTTGACTGCCTGAAAAAATGTTATCTTGCAATAAAAAAAAAAACAGAAAATTGATTATGCTTATAAATAGCTTAAAAATAGTCAAAATATTTTAAAACATATATAGTTTATAGAAAATGCTTATATAAACATTCAGTAAAATTGTGTATGTATCGGTCATTATTTCTTTTGTTACATCTAAAATAAAAATCGATTTTATCAAGAATTTGCTTTTTGCAAAACTTCCCGTTTTTCCTTATTTTTTTTTTTTATTTGAATTGTGTGTTACTAGAAATGTAAATATGTTTTTATTATATCGTACAAAAAAAATATTTTAGATTACCCGAAGTCAGAATGTAAAAGACGCAACATGTTTCCTAAAAAATATGTTTACTCATAATGAATTTATTATTTTATGTGTATTTTAAAAATGTAATTATATTACAAATGTAAATTAAGCCATCTGGTTAAAATTTGTTGTGATTTATGTGTTGAAACAGGAGCTTATAAACGAGAGCTTTCATTAGCAAATAGGAAAAGTGAGGATTGAGCGTGCCGCCCAAGATAATGTAATAATAATAATTCTAATGTAAGTACATTAGAAATACATGGGCGACAATTTACGCCGTGGTCAATGTCAATTACACTGATAAATTCAACACGACTGTTCTTGAAATAATGATGTGCCTCTCCAGCTACTACGTCGTGTCGTCAAGCCTCGTCACGGAGACAATAGGCATGCTTACGGCAAGCCGCGACGGTGGCAATACGGCAAACAACGTCATCTCTGGAGCGCTGTATACGTTTCACTTTTATTATTGTGCACTCTTAAGTAGGTATATAGGTAGGTATACTGTATACAATATATAGTTCCTACTTAATTTCTATGCATTACACATAGGCGTGCGTACGGGTGCAGCTGAAGGTTCGTGTGCCGTATGTGCAACATTATTTGTGCTGATTGATTGGCCTGTGGGCCCCGGCAGTGCAAGTTATAATCGCTTAGTGACAGTCGGTGACTGGTCGGCTGGAACAATTCATTATTTTAAAATATAAGTAGATGAAATGGATCTGAACCAAATTTTCCCGTTAGATAATTAATACTTTGTAAAATGTTGTACCTATATAGTTTACAACAAATAGCCACTATATATAGTAACAATAACATAGTTCACTTGTGTATCATACAATTAATAATTTTGACTGTTCAAAATTGATTGGGTCGATTGTAAAATAATTAGCTGCTTTATTCTGTATGTTGCATCTGCAATTAAAGTCTGCACACACCCATGGCAATTGACAATGCCTAATGCCAAACCCAGTTTGTATGACATAAAAATATAACATTTTCATTAATATTGGTTATTTTATAGCTGTTCTTTAAAATATAAATTGTGAATTTTATCAAATAGATTCAGTTACTAGGACCCAGTAAAATAAAAAAAAAAATTATAACCATGAACAAATATTTATATAATGCTTTTGGGTACCTATTTTATACTTATAAGCTTTAAGTATACTGAATAATGTTTAATGTGCATTAATGCATTATTGTGTACCTACTTATATAATTTAGTTCAAAAATACAAAACTAAACTTAATAATTTAATTGAATACTTTTCAAATTTTATAGTTATGTAGATAAAAGTTAATTATATTCTAAATTATAACAAAATAGGTAACAATAATCCATTTAAGTATAATTTTTTTTTCATCAACTTAAATATATCAATATTAAACCAATAATGAATAAAGCAATAAAATTATTAATTGGTAGCTTATTGTTAAAACTATATAGGTCATAGCATAAATAATTGTAAATAATATTGGTTTTTATGTGTTATCTTTATGACTTATGTAGTTGTATCGTTATATATGAGTCTATCTGATATCACTATATTATAATATAATAGGTATGTCATAATATCTAGGACAGATACGAGTATGTATATGCTTTTGTAAATGTCATTTTATTGTTTGGAAAAAAATTATATATTAATATAGGTGTTAATATATTTGTATAAACTTATAAGTTTTAACCTACAAATTATAATATCAAATTTATTAAATACTAAAATGAAGTTTTTATATGAATAAAAACCAAAAATATTTACTTTGATTTTTGTAGTAAGTATAATGGTATTCCTTTAGTATGTGACATACCGTATAGGGTGATCGTTTTGTATGCGTGACCTACCGGTCCGATAATTAATTTAAAAACATTCAAATTAAAAATTATATAATTAGGCATTATTTTATTATTACAGATTACGGATTATATTCAATATTAGACAAAATTAATTTAAAAACAGTTATTATTAAAAATTATATAATTAGGTTATTTTATTATTGCAAAATATCAGTATAAAATGCATAAAATTAAATTACATTTTTTGTATATCGCTTAAAAATTTTAAAAAAATTGTATCTTGCCTGTTGATAGATCTATACTATGCCTCAATTAAATGATATGGCAACATTTCAGCTGATGTTCCATGCATTTTTCGTAGGATTTTAGTTTTTAATACTCCCCATGAACATTTAATTGCTTGTGTGTGAACTCCAGTAGTTGGATCAACATTTTTTGAATGGTTTACTGTTCTATGATTATAGCCTATATTTTTTAAACAAGAATATGCTCTCCATTTATCTGACATTATAATAGAACCAGGTAATATTTCTTTTTCAATAATGGGAATTAAAGTTTCTCTATCACGTTTTTCTACAACAAAAAAATCTTCGTTCCAAATTATCTCCGATTTTGCTACATAATCCGAATACTCAGGGTCCTTCTAGTCTACGACCATAATTTCTGTTTGATGTAGGTAAATTAGCTAGGTTTATTTGATTTTCTTGATTACTGTCAGAATTGAAGTCTGCCGAGTTATCTTGTACTTGTTCATGACGCAGATCACCTAGCAGCAGTCTTCCTCGGTTCTACTTTCTTCTCCCTCTCAATAACGATTCATCAATTTGTACCACTATATTTTGTCCTCCCATCTTTTCACGTTTTTCAAATAATGAACAACACGCGTCTCTACACAAATTAAACCAGTTAACAATGGTTGCATTTGAACGATCCGTCAAATCAGAAATAATTTTTATGGGTAAATCTTGTGACCAATAATAAATAGGTTCTAGTATTTGGCCCAAACTGAGATTAGAGTTGCATCGTGCATTAAGATCAGTATATGTAAAAAATCCATTTGTTGATCGAATTGATTTATATGTCTGACATTCTTTTGTGATGCATCGTATAGTGCTGATTTCTCTAATTTCACCCGTAGCCAATCTTTTTTTCCTCATGTACATCTTTGTTTTACCAAGACATTTATGGCATAAATTAGTTTCATTGTTTTATGGTAATAGTTTATTCTTTTGTAAAAATTCTAATACTGTTTTTTCAGAAGAAATAATCCCATACAATTCGACTGCCAACATTTTAAAGTTTTAAATACGCGATATCGGATTGACGACAGAACACGTACTGACAATATTGTCGATAATGTTAGAATGACAAAATATCTATTGGTAAAAACCAATAATATACGAGTATATAATATAAAATAACTATAAAGATAAGCAAGCATAGATTGTCTATACCTATAATATAGATAATCGTCTTGGTAGGTCACACACTAAACCCAATAATACAGGTGGGTCACATACTAAACGAATACCAGTATAATAATTAATGTTTGAATTATTTATTATTATTTTTTTTGTAGATAGTTATTTATTTTCTTCACTAAATATTATGGTTTTGTGTTATATTTAATATTGAAACGAGTAAGACATATTATTCTATATTGGAATCAAAAACTAGCCAATTGTGAAGATTGTATAGGTATTGATTAGTATTATAATTTATACTACCTAATACGTTATTGGTTATAACTTGAAAAAATTTTTTTAGATATTTTGCTATGTGTAGGTATTTACCATTATACCTATAGTTTATATGTACTTAATACTTACTCTGTCATCAACTAAATAATCACAACTACCGTCAATGTTGGTGTTCTTATTTAAACTGAATTAGGTATAGCCATATAGATATTAGGTATTATTATAAGTTATAACATAATATAGCAATGAAAATTTTTTTTAAATACCTACCTATCTAATTTGCAAAAGCAATGGATAATACATAATTTAACTAACAGGTAATGATTATATAAGGATCACAATTGTATAGATGGATAATGAATTTGGAAGGATATTGATTTAAAAAATGAAAGACAATTGATAATAGGAAACATGGAAACCCGCAGGAAAATTTGTTAGGAATCAAAAAAAAAAAAAGTTACACAAGTAATAAATGAAAAAAAATTAGAGGACACAAGCGTCCACAGGCATTTCGTTTAATTAAAAATGTTTCAATACTTTTATTATTACATTAACTTCCAATCATACCTACCTATCTTTTAATATTCAACTGCTTTTTAAATTTGATAACACCTAATTCAATATTTAAATCGACAATACCAAGTCGGTTCTCGACTCTTTTTATCCTCACTTATATGTCAAAGTTGCAAACCTACTAAATCGTAGTATCAGCCAAAGAGTCGAGTGAACTTTGCAATTTTAGATTTTTTCCTATGTATTCGATATCATTAATTTAACTATTCTTTTTCACACTTCTTCTCCCTTACTCCCAGAACTATACGGTTTTGGTCACTTTTGTCCTATACATCAATATATATCGTATATTCTGTTTATCCACTTCTTCCGTCTTTCCATCCCACCCTCTCTCACTAAATTTTCTTTTACAACTACAATTACACTATGTTCTCTTTTTGTGTACCTACTCTTCAATCTTCCGACCAATACAACATGCAGTGGAATGGTGAATTTGAAATTGTTCAGAGGCTAGTATTATGTGTCAACCACCCAACCACCAACCAATATCCAATAACTACATTTACATATTTTTAACTACCCATCATAGTAAACACTAAAACACTAGTTAACATAAATTATTACCCATTATTATATGGACATTTCCTATATACCTCTTTCTCTTCTGAAACTCAGTGACGGTTACCCGCTTCACCAAATCACTAACCTAACCTTACATCTATTTTTATCTTTCCCTTTCATACATCAAACATTCCGAAACCCTCTTAATCTCTTTCCTTACCTATCTTCGCCATATCATACACTTCCTATTCTCCTTCATTCATCTGTCTCTCATACAGGCCATCGTACCTGATAATCGGAGAAAATGTTTGAATATTACTAAGGGTATATTGTCTAAGCAACATCATAGTAAAACAAATACGTTCATCGGTCCAAAAATCCTGTCCTCTTTTAGTAATAACTTAACATTTTTGTTAATTTTGGTATATATTATTAAGCGTTGAACTATTCCATGTATATAAAATATAAATTAAATAATGTTTAATTAATTAATTTAATAATATAACAGTAAAACAATTATAAATTTTAATATATTTTTATGGCTACATTATTTTCGCTCAGCTTGTTCGAGCCACGCTGTTTTTGTTATCACAGTTGGAATGGAATGAGTCCTCGTCCCGTCACGGGTTTTAGTATTACTCAGTATATTAAGTTATGACTTATGAATGATATGACTTGCCTGTGTGGTAATACCTAGGCACATAGCTAATACGAATTCATCATCTGTTTAATAATTAATTATTTAGATTATTATTTTATGTCTAATTAATTTATTCGTCTAATTTATACGTCTAACAAAAATACAATTTCACAATAAAACTTTGTTATGTAGACAGTTAAATTAGTTTAGTTTTTATTGTGATATTACTTATTGTTTTATAACTATTAGCTTAATCGCTTAGTTTTTAGATAAGCAGACGCGTATCTTTTCACTTTTGTGATTGTCACGTACTCATTGATAATGATTATTATAACTTTATCACTTACGTGCTATTTTTCTATAATTTGGTTTAATTTTTCCATAGGTATTCTATATTTCTATGACTTCTAAATAGAATTTTACATAATCTAGGCAGTATACGATTCGTAGATTACAGAATTTACTGACGTAGGTAGTGAGATACTGAAATGCCAGAAAATATTAAATTGTTTACATATTATAAAGTAATATAAGTATTTATACGTATTATATCTTTGCCTACATCTAATTTTTTTTTACTAAGCAAGTTTCTACTGGCATAAAAAAAATAATGTAATTATAAAACGGAGTTGGCATAAAATTGGTATATACAGTCATTTTTAAATTAAAAGTTGTGCGATTAGCATTGTTTAGGTTTAAAATAAATTTTCAAATACCTACTATGTTAATAAAAACCGGGGAACTCGCACTGCTGACTACTGTATACAAGTATTTATAGTATCTAGGTTTCTAGTGTAAACAGGTACTTTTCCGACGCCATTCAGCAGGTAACATTAATATGGGTATATCAAATTTGAATTCATTTTTAAATCATTATTGTTTACGAAAAAATATTTTTGAACCAAATAGACAGGACGGATCAGAGTTCATTTTTAAATTCTAAGAGTAATATATTAGTATAACTTATATTCTCTAATATTACCAACCTAATATATTTTCTTAATTCTATAGGTAAATCTAATCAAGATAAGTGAATATCGACATGTAGTATAATCGCGTACCTATTTCATGGGTAATATAAATAACTATAATTAGTCTTACAAATTAATTACATATGAGAATTAATGATATACTTAATGAACACTTTCAAGTTTTTTACGAAAACAATTTTCTTTTTTTCTTTTAAATATTTGTAAAATTTTATTGGGTATAGAAACTGATAATTTAAGCAATAGTGTATTATTTTTAACTTTGTACAAATAATTTTCTTTGATTAATAACTAAATAACAAAATCGATTGAGGGTAAATCGTTATTATACGTTTGAATATCCATTGTCATAAAAATTTGAATATAATCACTCATAAAAAATGTTTTTAATCTTACAATACATTTTTTTTTATTTTCAGTAAATAAACTTATAGGGAACCTTGTAACAAATTTCTAATTTTAGGTATTTAAATTTAAAAATGTATAAATTTAATTTCAAAACATTAAAAAATATTCTTGATTTTACTGAATTTTATATAAATTTGAACTTTAAACGTTATATATGTTGTAAGAACAACTTATGAGGTACCACCAGTTACTTAAGTGAATATAATTGCTATTATATTACAATGCCATACGCTCTGGGACGTATTACGTCCGAATATGCAAATATCGTAATATAATATCGTATCACTTCCTTGGAATAGTATAGCAAAGCGACATCTAGCGGACTGGTGCGAGCCTGTTTTCGAGGAATACAGATTAACGGTCATTCGGTCTGCCGTGTGTCGTTCTATATAGTCTAAACATGAAGTATAAAATATAAATACCTGTTGTTCATTGCTGTCCGTAGATGTCTTAACGTAAATATTTACTCTGCGACATCGCGGCTTTTCAATCAGAACCGTTTATATGAGACTCTTATTGCACTGAATTAAGTAATTGACCCTCCTTAGTCCTTGTACGAGTCTTGTCAAAGCCTGAAAAGTTGTCATCTTGAGATCCCTTATATATTTTTTCTTCCTTTCTAAAAATTACAAGACTTGTTTACATTTTTTTCAATTATTGCAAACTTTTATGCGTGTCGTTTTAGATAGAACTATAATACCTACATAATATACTAACTATATTTATTTCAGAGTTGCTTTCTACATAAATTATAATATTATTGAAAATACTAAATGGAATACAACACATATATGCAGTTCTCGACTGGGGGGGGGGGGGGGGACGCAGGGGGACGGAGTCCCCTAACTAATTTTTCAGAAATTTTAGCGTACCCTACTTTTATTTTTAAGGCTTAGTAACGTTTAATAAGTGATGGGGACGCTCTTTTTTTATAGTTAACCGAGTCCCCTACTTTAATTTTGCCAAGTTGAGCACTGCGTATATGTTGTTTTAAAGATCAACAATAATATTCATACCAATATAAGTAATTATGTATGCATACAAAATAGTTAGTTTCTGCTACGTACCTATAGTAACTATATAGTATGCTGCTGCACATTTACATCCTATTCATTTTAATTACCTATATTAATTTATATTATAAATTTATTTTATCTTCTTTCTTTTAACCTATATGGAAGATTGGTACATTAAACGGTGGTTCAAAATAAACCAATCTAATTTCGTCCATATTAAATTTACAGTTTACACTCTGACTTACTCCTTGTTCTGAGGTATATATAGGTATGCTATATGACACATCGAGTATTGACACCCAAATACCTATTTTATCCACAGTTAAGTACCAAACATTAGATCGTAGACTTACAAGGCCATCCACTTAATGTCCTCATGTCCTGTCATCCCGGAAAAGTTTGTACAAATTTAAAACATCCTACTATTACTCAAATGATCTGTTTCTATACACACTAAATTTTTGAAAATATTTAAATTAAGTTTAAGCTATTTATACCACGAATCTATAATTTACATTTGAATATTCTTCGTCATTTAATATACCGTACGTTATTATTGACAATACTTTTTGTATATAATATAAAAATGAACGTATTCAATAATTTTGACAAAAATATGAAATTAAAACTATATACTTGTAATATATAGTAATATAAATAAAATAAAAAATATCTTTAGAATTAGAAATAGAAATTAAGGAACAACTACGTCTTGGCTCAAAACCGTTTTTTATAATACAATAATTATTATCATTGAATTCAAATTTAACACATTCATAACTGTGACCTAATCAATGACAAGATATACTTAAAACGAACATAACACGTTTGGGTGCAGTATAAAAAGTTTATCTGAAAATTGAAAATTGTTAACACATTTGGGTGCATTTATGACAACACGTTTGGGTACAAAACTGTAATTAGTAATCTGTATTATTCTAATAATTAAGACCACGTTTTGTGGCAAAAAAATTAATTAATCACATAAGTAAATATAAAAAAATAAAAGATAATAATATACAATAATACTAATAATAAATATATAATATACCTACTAATATTAATATACTAAAATTAAATTAAGACAACGTTTAAAAAAAAAAAAAATACATTTTTAAATATTTTTAAAAGACTATTGAGCCACCCTCCTCGCGGTGTCTCCTGGGTAATGCTAATAGGCTCAGATTTAGTGTAATATGCTAATATATGCACCCAAACGTGCTATTATAAAGGAGAATTTTACGCCCAAACGTTGTATGGATTTAGGCCGAAAGTGTTCTGTTTTGGGTAAATGCGCTCAAATGTATTTCTCCCCCCCCCCTTTTTAAACCTAATATACCTAGTACCTATAAACTACTGCAGAGTCAATTCCCCGGATTTTTTTTTTGATATGTTATCCAATAATAATTAAAATGATTATTAAGAAATTAGGAGTTCAATGGGATCTAGTTTGTGTGCATACATATATATATATATATATAGAGAGAGAGAGTATAAATAAAAAATTCTGCAATTGTATACATTTATAATTTTAATTTTTATATAATGATTATAATCGTATCTAATGCTTGTAAAATGTGTCATGGTTATCTGCGATATATCATATAGTTTAACGACTAATGCACACATTTGTGATTATGATCTATAATAGTACCTATAATTTATAATTATTATTTATTATACCGTATAGTATATAGTACATTAGTATAATGTAGTTCGTAGGTAATAGTCATAGATACTGTATACAGTGTTAAAATAACATTATAATCACAACTCATAATAAAAAATTAAAAACTAAGTCCACTTATTTATTATAAGGGGGTCGATGGATCATCGTGAATTTCCTTTTTTCAGTGCATAGCAAATTTGTAAAAAAATGTGGGGTACCCCACTCAATAAAATTTAAGTTCATTATTTGATTGATGCACAACATTTTCTGTAAATGATTTACTATTTTTTGAATAGATTTAATAAAAAATATATGCTTTTCTAGTATTTTAAAATAATTCTTAACAATAGTATTAGGTACTTAAAAAATGTACAAAAATTTCATATATTTATATAAAAATGATTCATTTATTTAAATCACAAAAAATATAATCTTATATAGCCATCGACAATTGTTAATTGTATATACGGTGGCAATATTTTTAAATTGAATTTAATAATTTGTGGACAATATACGTATAATTACTTAATATTATTTTTCTATTAACAATTACACCCACGACTTTTAAGTGCACTTATAATGCATTTTAGATCCTAAGCGGAGCAAGGAATGTTATATAATTATGTGTGTTATATTGTTATCACGTTTTGTTGTATTGAAATAGAAAATTTTCTCTAATCTAGAACATCGTGGTGGAGTAGTAAATTATTTCTAAGTTAATGTTTTAGACTTTGGAGGTCAAAACCAAAAGTAAAAAATGATAGATCCACCAGTTTCCTTTACTCAGAATCGTTTTTTATTTACAATGACGTATATAATATATAGAACTAATTAATGAGTACTTATCTAGTTTGTATATAATGGCAAGGTACACTACATGTACCTAGTTATATACCTAATTATACTGCAGAAACTAGTTTCAAATTTTTTTTATGTTAAAGTAGCTATAGCACATATAAATTATTTTAAAAACTATTTAAAAATTAGAATAAATTTATTTATAATTGTGTATAAAATTGTCAATTTAACGTAAAATGTAAAAATAATCATATTTATAGACGTGTATACATGTATGATAAATATATATATTATGTTATTAGTTTTGAGGACATAATACCTACTGATTAACTAAATTAACTAAACAAGTTTAACACAAAAGAAACAAAATATACTATCACAAATTATTATTACCTAGTTAATTTATGCCAACAAAATCAGATATAGGTATTTATTAATTACCTTTTAGATATTATACGCGCATAATATGCGTATCTATATACTTACAAAGATTGAAAAACCAGATGATTTATGTTTTTAGTTATTCGACCCTCAACTAAAATATATATTATTTAATCATTTAAATACAATATATTAGTGTAGGTAACACATATGATAATTTATTTTATAAACTATGTGAATATTAAATATCATGCAAATTCAAAAATCATATGATGATCAACATAGGAAATCGAAAAGAAAATTTTATTTTATTCGCATTTATTTCATTGAGTTCAAATTAAACATTTATTTTTTAACAAACCTGATTAGTAGTCTAATTTACTATTTTATGTAAATTTTATTGCGAGGTAATAATTCTAGCTACTTGTTATATTATGTATAAAAAATTAAAAACATATTAGAATATTTTCGATTAAATATTTATATTTTATATACTGTTAACAAATATTGTTATATAATTTAAATTGAATTAAGAAATCCCTATAATTGATATTATACATTATTTTTTAAAAGCATACTCGAGAGTCTGGACTTGCTTTTTGCCTTTTTCTGTACAGTTTTATTTTAATTTTATAAAAATGAGTCGGTGACCTAGCTTGGTGAACTAATTTGAACGGGATCGTCGATAATTATTAATTGTTAATTTTTATCCATTTAAAATATATTATCATTATATACTTATTATTTTAAATATAATAATGTGTGAATATTTCAAAGCAATTACATTTTTTAACATCAATTAATTAAAATTGTTCTTGTAAATTCATGACGTGTTGAGTACACACTTTCAATTTTCAAGATTATTTTACGATTCAAAACGACCTTCGTTATTCACAAGCTATATATTTTAAAACTTGAATTTAATTTGCATAATAAGGATAATAGATTAATTACGAACAAATTTTTTTTTATTTTATGATATGGTTTTTACTATTGTCATCTCTGCGTATACGCGAAGAAGGTGTAAATAGTATATACCATTATTTTTATCAATATATAACTTACCGTACGCTATTTATAGAATAATATAGTTTGATAACACCATAAATTAATGCCTATCTCGGATAGAAGATAATATACAATAAACTCGGATTTTTATGTTACCTAAGTATATTTGTTTACATTGAAAATTGGTACCATACTTTGTGACGTTTTGTTTTCATACATAAAAATATTATGATTATTTTATTTCTTGTGATATGTGTAATAAAACTTGTGATCAAATATGGAAATATTGTTGGTTTTTCTAGGGCCCTTTGCCCCCTATTATAACAGCGAATATTGGGGCTTCAGTCATCAATACTCTCAACCCTCTTTGTTGTTGTACACTTGTACACAGTGGTGGTTTTGGTAGTATTTTTCTGGTGAAGCGACTCATATATTATCAACCCTCCCCCCCCCTTATAACAAAAATTTGGCTTCGTAATAACGATTTAACGGATAAACACAAGCAACGATTCCAAGACAGAAATATAAATAAATATTTGAATTTAATTCTTATCGCTGGCCCGGCCGTGACAATAATAACTGATAAATGTGATAATGTGTTTTGATGTTGAACGTGCCACGGCTGCGGGGGTGACCACGATACCACGTCATCTATTTTTAATACACAGAGGCGATATAAAACGAGCCTCGCGATGATCATTAAGCATGCGCAACTCTACTACTTAACAGTCGCGTGCATTCGCGCGCGTGTGTAATTTATGTACACAAGTGCAAACTCCTAGAGGCGACTTTAGACGGCGCCTCTCTGACGTCATCGGAACATAGCTGCTGGCTACCGGCGTCTGTTTATGTGATAATTGTTTCGTGTTGTATTTCTCATGTATTTATCACCATTTTTAGTAATAAACACGGAATGATAATAATAAACAATATAATAAAATGATAATTCATATTATTAAACTTTGTAAAGAGGGATTTATTCTCAAATAAAATTATAAATACGTTAATAATTATTAGCAAAATATGTGCTATCGGCGAGCCAAAAAGTATACCTTTTTGAGTATTATTTACTTCAAAATTTTAAATGAGTCGCCGCCACTGCTTGTACGTAGTAAATGTATCAATTTGTAATATTTAATAGTCATCGTTATGTATGTATTTAGGCGGCCGTGCATATACATAATATAATTTACGCTCGACGAGTGGTACACGGGTTTCACACCTGCAATATTGTTCAGTGTTTCCGGTTTCGTGAAACGAGTTCGTAAATTTCTGGCGCTTGTGTCTGACGCGGTTTTTATTTTCGTACAAAGTTATTATTATTACTATTATTAATATCAATTAAATCGATGGGCGACGTTGCGCCGCCGGGAAGCCACCGATACCGTCGTCACTACCGCTAGCAGAGGGAGCGAGACGCGGGCACACGGCGGCAGTCGCGAACAGCTGATCATACGCACGCGCCGCAGCCGCCGCTCGTGCGACGACGGGCAGTCGGTCCTCGTCGCGCCGTATTGACGTTTGTGTTTGCGATCGCGACTTGGTTGAAACCGGGACCCTAAGTTCACTATACACATAAGACTGCAATAATAATTTTTTAAACGTTTTTAATATTGCCCACTTACCGTTTGTTATTTTACTCGTGGGCCGCCACGTAATTTTATACATATTTGAATTGTTTACATATTTTATTGGATAAGGTTGCGTTTTTAAATTATTAGATTTTTTACCTATAAAAATATCAACGACTGTTCGTTACACAATATTATATTAACGCGTTTCGGCGTCGACGGGAATTTGTTGTTCGCGTACACATACGCGTTTACATATTATTATACGACGACGACCAGCGGTTATGTGCGACCGGCTATGAGTTCGCCAAAGTCGTCGGACAGGAAGTCGGGTAGGAAACAGTCGTTTTCGCACCAGCGGTCCTCCAACGAGGACATCTATCAGCAAGACGAGTACGACACTCCGGTAAGCGAGTTTTGCTTTTATAGTGTTATTGTCGTTGCATATCACAACGGCTTCCTAATTTCTATAATAATAATAATATATTTATATATTTACTATAGTTTAATAGTCGAGTTAGCTATAGTTTATGTAAGAGTTATAACTTTATACGTATGCGATGATTTATCGATGCGCTTGCAAACGCTTGAAAACTGCAAATAGTCTGTTCATGTATTGCACTCGCGACGGTCGATAATTATTGTGACACCACAAAGTTGTCTATATTTAGGTGCAGATAAAGCGTTGATAATTTATCAATTATTTGTTATATGTGACGTTCTGTTGGAATTGTTGCATTTCGTGCCACAGCTGACGATTTCCATTCTTACTGAAATAATATTTCAACGACTTTAAGAGTTGATTATAATAATAATAATATGTATTAACTATCAAATATTGTAAGTACAGCCAGATGTTCGAAAATGTAAACTTTTTTTATACAATTTTTAAATACACTATTCACCCATGTTAAATTGTTAATACCTATTATATTGTTCGAGTATTGAGGAATCTACAATAGACATTGTTCTACTACCATAGATTTCTACCTGAATACATAATTTAGATATATCATATATGCAATATGCATGTTAAATAAGGTTTTAAATGTTTTCCACTGTAAATGTCTATTTACAGCCCCTGGTTTATTTGAAAATGGTTTGATTTACAACAATAAGAAAAGTTTATTAATTAATTATGATGAAAATATAAAAAATAAAATATCCAAGGTATTGAAAACTTTAATTACCTATCGGATAAAATAGATTATGACAATTTAAATCTAGAGAGTAATAAAATGAATAAGTAAACTATATTATAAGCTATATTATGATGAACAATGCAGATATGTTATTTGTATTATAATAATATAACGTATAAATGAATATTACATATTCAGTTTGATAATGTGTTGGTTTTTTTATTTCTTTGATCAAAAACAATTATTGGTACATTTAATAGCTTAAGGTTTAATATGGTGTTATGCCTTTGTACTTCCTAGTTATAATTTATTATGTAAATTAAAAACTATGCAATTTTTATTGATTCATATTAAAATTAAAAAGTTGCATATACAACTACAAATTCTTCTTAAGTTTTAAAATATTATATTTAAGATTTGGGTATTTTTTTTTTATTTATGGATATGATAATTTAACTATTTTAGACTTAGAAAGTGTCTCTTTTCATATAGGCAACAGGTCATCATTTTTCCTTCATTCTAACATTCTTAGTTTCATATTGTGTACCTTGCTGAAAATGTTTCTCAACACCTTTCTTTTGAATATTTCTAGTCTATTGTTGTAATATAAAATATACTAAAACCTAGATTATTTAAATTACTAAATTAAAATATTTAAGAATTTATAATTTATCACAATGTTACAAGAACATAGGACTACTAAAATAACTTAAAAATGTATCATTGTCTGAACAACATTTTATATACTATTGTTATTAATTATAATATGTATATCATAATAAATAAATTGAAAAAAATTATACTCATTCAATGTAGAACTACATTGATATCATTAAATACATTTTTTTATTTTCATGCTGAAATAAGGCTTTATTATTCTTGTGGTAGATTAAATATAGTGTTGTCATATGTAGTTATCAAGCTTGAGTTTAATGAAGGGGTGGCCAGTAGGTCTTTACATAATATAGTATGCACCCTATGTATGACTCATTATTTTAGTTTGCTATAAACCATTACAAATTCACAACAGACATTATTTTTGATTCCAAAGATAATATTACATAAGCATATTTTAAATCATACAATTTTACATATAGGCCATACAGCCCATAAAGGTAAGATATTAGAACACAAAAACTATGTAGTATAATAAAATGTTTTGTCCTTCCATTTAATGCAGCACTTGTGACTAATATATGTTTACTCTCATAACTAAAATAAATATTATTAACCATAAAAAACCATTTAAAATCAAAGTAAATAAATTTTATTTAAATATTTTATTTTATTAGCACAATCAATAATTAGTAAAATTTATTTTTCAAACATTTTAACAAGAAATTAGTTTTATACCTTTATCTTAAGTAGTTTTTTTAAGTATTAGATATTGAAAATTCTTAGTTTTAAATGAGTAATTATTAAAGAAACAATAATTTGCAAGACATGTATTTAAAATAAATAACATTTATCATCTTTGATTTTTATGTGGTGGTATTTGATTATTTTTTAATATCTATTTTGTGTTTGAATTAATAAAATCCTAATTAATATTAATTTCAAACATAAGGTTTATTGACCATAAAAATATATAAATATACAATATATTGGTATATTTTAAATAATTTTAAAAACACAATTACGTTTTTGGATAGTTATTTATGAGAAAAAAAGGTTGCGTTATGTCTATATTTTAATGAGTAGTTTAATTACCAATTGTTTTTTGCATAGTCTATTGACGTTCAACAGACGTGAGTTCATTAAAAACAAAAAAATGTTAAATAAATACATGTCATCGTGTAACCATACTAGCCAAACTATTAAGTATTGTTTTTTTTTTTTATGATTAGAGACATTTTTTTTTAGTACTGCAGATTTTTTAGCTTTATGATTATATCTTGTATTAGTATATAAATTGTCAATGGTTAATCAATTTCAAGTTAATTACATAATATATTAATATATTATATACCCATGTATTATAAATTATAATCTAAGAAATTTAACATTATCCATATTGTAGTTTCCGGGTCTAAAATACTTCTTCCAAGGTTATAATCACACTAAAGTTTTAATTTAACTTTTTTCATTTTTGAAATAATTTGATAGATAAATTGTATGAATGTATAAAATATTAATAATAGATACAATTATTTAATATGATAAAATATTGAAAATTTTGTTTAAAATATCTATTTAATATTCTTCAATATTAATAAGCAATAATTACAATTATTATAGGCATCTTTAAAAGTTTTAAAAATCTTTTAAAAATTCAATCTCGAAGTAAACCAAGTCTAGAATCTTTGTACTGTTATAATTCGTGTTATTGACTATACAATTCTAAAAAGTATAAAAACCTTAAAATATTAGTACATGTTATGAAAATATACAAAAATGTAATGTTCAAAAGTTTATAACTCAAAACGATAAACTCGTTAAGAAGACGTCGTGTCCGCATGTTTTGTTTCTGTCTTACACACGCGTAACATAGCAAATCTAAGTACTGGATTTTTACTACAATTTAATTATAGTTAATATTACAAAAAATTTACCAGAGCTTTTTTTATATTTTTATTTCATAATAAATTATAAAGTATTTAAAAGTTAAACTTAAAAGTACCTAAAGTTTTCTAATTTTTAAAATTTTAAATTCATACGGGGAACTTGTTTTAACATATTGTTAATGAAAAAAAATTCTTACAAATAAACTATACTTTTTAGTAAAAATCCGATACGTATATTTGATATGTTATGACAGATACATAATTTATAGATAATGTTAATGATAACAAGAAAAATTATATTATGTATGTTCTATGTATGGAATATTATGTTATTCATACCATGATTATGTATGTCTTAAAATATATCTGGAAAAAAAATGAAATTTGAATGATAAAAAATTGGATGACACCAATACTTAATAATAATTATAACATATAATACAATATTGTCAATATACACAATTAACTCAATAAAGTCATTAAAATAATTAATTTTTCAAAAATTAAATAACATTTTTAGATTCTGATCGGAGCGATGAATGTATTAATTTTACAATGACGTGTGTTTTTTATTTTTAGTTTTTTGTGCCTGTCAACACTTTTTGGGGCAGTAAAAGTGTTTTGACTTTCTTCGTCAGCATCTTTCCGGTAGGAAAATGAATCTAGTTGGTACTTTGGAGAGGTCAAAAGTAAAAAGTTTCCGATAGTTTTTAAAAACGTGTTGGGAAAAATGGATATTTTTATGTGAAGCCAATTTTTGACAAAATCGATTTTGTTTTTTGATGTAACACAAAAAAAATACCTGTAGATACATGACTATTTATTTATTTATTTTTTAACTGTCGATAAAAAAATTTTTATTCTGTCAAAAAACTTGAAAATTTAATACAAGGTTCCTTATAACTTGTTGTTAGTAAAAGTTAAAAAAAGTTGAGCGTAAGTCTACAATAGTTTTTAACAAGCGTCTAAGTTTGGAATTTTAACAAAATATGACAAAGTCACTAAAATTTGCAATTTTTTTGATTTAGAAATGCATACATTTTTTTGTTTAAATTTAAGATTTAAACATTTAACACAAGATTCTCCATAAGTTTTTCTACCTTTCAGAAAAAAAAGGTTTACTTAAAAGTCAAATTAATTTTTTATGTGCGTTTGAAATTAGAAATTGGATATTCTCACACGTAAACTACCGATTTCTCAGGGAACGATTTTTTTATTTTGTTGTAATTAAAAAATTAATAACCGTAGACACTTAAAATTTTTACCGAATGTTGAGATTATTATTTTCTATACAAAATGACATTTAAAAAATATTTTGATAATTTTTAAGCTAATTGTAGACATGAGAAATTGTTGGTTTTTTAAATTTTTTTTTAAATACCTATCAAAAACAGCATATTTTTAAATAAAATTATATTTTTCTTATTTTATTGTTATTATTATAAAATTTTTAAACATTTTTTTGAATGACAACATATGTTATAGCTATTACATTCTGAAGAACAATTGTTTTTGAGAATTTCTATGCATAAAAATCAAATTTCAAACGAGTAGTTCATCAGTTATACGTACCTATTTAAAAATTGTATAAGCAGAGTAATAGACTAACATTTTGTGTGGTGTACTGGTGCCCCATCAACTCCACAACTTTACCACTTACCTATCGGTCATCCATTATTAAATTCTTTTTTTTATTACAATTTATAACTTATCAACTATACTCGTTCGAATTCTGATTTTAGATTCTGAGAGGACCTGACGCCGTAGTTAGATTCGATGAATGAATTATATATTAATATAAGTTATTATGTAAATTATTATTTTATTATATATTCCTTATTTTTTATATAATTATGTAATTGCAATTAAAACTTAATATTGAATTTTATTTTGGTCTATACATTAAATAATAAAACATAATTTTTTTCAGTGAATCAATAAATTATTAATTATGATTATTGTATTTTTGAAATAATGTATAAATTAGGTAGGTAGTTAATGATTTACTAAAGAGTTAATTTATGAAATATCAAACACAAATCTATATTTAATATATACAGCCATACAGATGATACATCAAGCATGTTCATCATTATTTTTAGCTTTAATTATAAATTTATTCAAATTCTGAATTTTTGAATTTTTAAATAATACAAGTATACTCAATGCCTATTTTTTAAAATTCTTGGATTTTTTTGTACTATTTAAGGAGTGTTTTGTGGTGATACAAACTTTTGTTTCCCAAATGAGAACCCACTTTAGTATTTTAAATTGTTTAGCAGATAGTTTTTTGAAAATTTTGATATACCTAATTTAAAATTTGAACGAATAGTTTCTTAGTTATTAAATGCTTGGTGAATCACCCTGTATAGTAATTTGTGTAAGTACTGAAATGTTTATTATTTGTATCAGCTAGCCCTTCTCGTCTTTTTCTATCCTATATAATATACAATTTCTTGCTAAAGCAAAACTCTGGATATGTGTACGCCTTTAGCGCTTTATAAAATACAATTTAATAAATATAATAACCATTGACGTCACGCATATATATTTTGTCAATATTTTGAGTTTATATGATGTATTAAGAATGTACACAGAATATATAGGTTCATCTGAGGGTTAGTAAAATTAATTCATATTTGTATAATAATTCGTTAAATCTGGTGAAATCATAGGTCAGGTAAAGTTTGTATAGTAAAATGTTATAACATAAAAATATAGAGTAATTGAGTAGTGACTAGTGAGTACTAAAAAACCTTAATTTGTTTATTTTTGATTTTGTTTGTGGGAAAATTAAGTTCTTTAGTCAATTGGCGAAGTGACACACCCATAATATGCATTTATTTGTATTTTGTATGCGCTTTCACCTACTGACGATCGTCTCTAACACGCGATTGACGAAGCAATTAACAATATGCCAAGGACTTGGTGGATTTTTGCTCATTGTTGTACTGGATTGTTTTCTTATATATTATAGTGTTAAATGCTGTGTAATTGACGGTTTATTATTTTTTTTCCGCCGAGTGCTTCTCAACTATAATTGTCGTAGTTTATTTTGACATTATAAGAAACTTTTTACTGACGGAAAATTTTTAACGATTTAAAAAAAATGTTTTAATATATAATTAATGAAAGTTTAAATATGAAATGATTTTTTATTTGCTTTAAGTAAAAATAAAATAAAATTGTACTCACAATTGTTGTTAACCGTGGGCAGCGACACTGTTAAGTGTTTATTTTACATTATTTTCTACTATTAAACATTTTTGTAATAAATAAGTATTTTATTAACTGTGTGATTATATGAGTTATATCATCAATGGCATCAATTATTATTAATATACAAATAATACAAAAATGAGTTATATTTATAGGTTAACTACTTTTAAATTTAACAATAGTTTTATATTATAAATTTTGAGCAGAGCTATGATGTTGATTTGATAGCAATGAAGTGTTTTTTTTTTTAATTATTAATTTTTTTTACGTTTGTCGTCATGTTTTGAAGCAGATAATTTGCTTTAATCTTTAGCTTTTAAACTGGTTATTGGTAGCTAATTTAGTCTGATTGATTCTTTGGGAGGTGAAAAATAAGAAAATTTTGGTATTGTTCTTAATAATTGGGGATAAAAAATATTTGAACTCATTGATATAAAATCATTATTTACGAAAAACGATTTTGAGCAAAGACCGTCAGCCTATAGGTATATTACTAAGTATATTTTATGATATTTTTGTTATTAAAGTGATTTAATTTAAGTAAGTTTTTTATTAATTATTTATTTAGTAGTATTCAGTATTTCAGTAGGTTCAATTAATTATTTCCGTAAACATTGTATTTTCAAATGCCATTGTGTATATAAATATAATAGTATACTTCAAAAATTTCAAATAGGTAAAAAAAAAACCAATGAATAATATTTTTAAATTACAACAAAATAACTAAAATTGTTATTTTTCATCTAAATATCTAATTTTGTTCAAATTTAAACTTAAAATATTTGTAAAAAGAACTGTGTTTATAATTTTATATATTACATTATTACTTCTTACTGGGTAACAATATTTCCTTTTTAGTATTATTTAGGATTGCTTGGTATATTTATAGATGCAAGTACTTTAATAAGAGAATTTATATGATTTTGGATATTTAATTTGAATTATTTGTAATACGCTTTAGCTACATCATGACTAGAGAGATGGCAAGCTCATTGCGTATGGACATGGAGTAATTTTTATACATATAAATGGGGTTGATTGCTCGAATAGTTTTAGATTGATAGATTGATAACGTTGAATACGATTATTTTTTAAAATTTTCGCAGGATTCCATAATTTGAATAGTAAGTAAATAATATATTTTCAAATTGTATTTAACAAAATAGCTCTAAAGTATTCAGTAGTTTGTAATAACTTAGTGCTTCATATGACAATAAATAATATAATTAATATCTATATTACATTTAATATTTAATGTTTAATGTTTAGTATACTGTTATATATATTACAGTATTATTAAATTACTCATAGTTATATATTTTAATAAGTTTTAGCTAATTATAATCATGATTAATTAAAATATATTATTTGTATTGTTAATTTTGTAATAAAATAAATTATGAATATATGTATGTAACTTAACTTTTAGAAACTTTTATTAATTAATTTATAAGTACTCTTTTGTTTACTATTATTATATTTTATAATAAGTGGACTAGGCGCGGATTCAGAGGGGGACTATGGGTACTTGTGCATTCCCTGTCGTCCAAGCCATTAATAAAAACCCGTTAACATTTTCTGGATCCACGCCTGAAGTGGATATAATTTATAATTAATACAACATAATTATAGCATATACATTTGAGGATTATATTCTTAACTTTAAAATTGAAATGTTATATAGATGATAATATTATTATTTATTTTGACATGGAGCACTAAAATTATGATGGACTGAATGATAATATTTTAGCTATTTTGTCATGATTAAATAAATCGAATGGAGTAGTTATATTAATTTATCATGACTGCAAACTTAAAATTATTATTTATTAAATTGTATAATCATATATAAGCCATATATGTTCAAAAGTTCAAAATAATTAAAACTACTGAATTTCCTTTTAAAATATCTTATCTATCTATATTAGTTGTAATTATCTTTTAATATTTGTTTCTATTCCCACTACTCAGTTATAATAATCGACCGAAAATAGCAAAATTTTACGTAACTATTATAATAATAGTGAACAGCCTTCTTCGTGACTGTGATTATTATTTTAAGTTAAGCATTTTGGCTAACCTAAAAAGTGTTTTCTGAGAGAAAAACGTTGAGACATACGTGTATGGTGGATCACTTTTATTCCATACTAAACATAATAATATATAATTATATACTATAATAAAATAATGCTGTAATTATTGTTTTTAATTTTTTTTTTCTAACTGTAATTATTTTTTATTCTGATAAGTATTTATAGAGTAAAGCTTTAGAATAAATGACTCAGATTATCGATATAAATAATTGTATCTTACAATACTTATCGGTATTTTTCCCGAATAGAATATTTCTTGAATAATTACATTTTTGAAATTTTGAACTTTATTAATTACAATATTATATTTATGATTATGACGATTCATCCGTTAAATTCCTTTCAATATTGAAATAATAATAATAAAAAAAATGTTTTTAGTGTAATAGGATGTTGAAGGAGAATAAAGTTGCGTTCCTTCTAGGTTTCCATCACACTTGGAATCAATACCCAAACAACTCTTGTGTGATTATTTCATAACAGTAAACTTTAGACCCATTAAAAAAAAAAACAAAATAAAATACTAATGTGAAACATTTATATAATAAATTAAATGTTTACTACACTTCAGAAAAAAAACTATTTTACAAAGCTTCTGTAATTTATTATTGTAAAAATAATCTAATTTATTATATGAGATATAAACACGAATATAATAATATATAGACAGTTACCGAATATCAATGTATCTTTTATGCATAGAAAACTAACATAATCCTATTGCTTATCTGCATGAATCCAAAAATACATACGCTACCTTTAAACGTTAAAAATGTTAATCTGTTATTTGTATAAAATAATTATTTAAATGTTTTATTATGTTACCTATTATTTTAGTCTTGTAAGTTTAATTTAGTTATTATATTTTATATTATTTAATTCTGCAATTTTTACCACATTTCATTACATTTTTATATTAGTACCTACCTACATTCCTTGTAATTCTTAAGTATATAATAAATAATAATTACATATTTTATTGTACTTTAAGAACTCATTAGCCCCTTCATGAACTTGTTCTGTGGAACTCATTATATTTTTAAATAAACAAAATTAACTCATCTGCCAGGCTTGCATAAAACTAACAATGTAAGTGAGGGAAGAAAATTTAAGAGTACAGCCAAAAAGAAAATTGTTGAATTACACAAGACACAATCTTCAGTGACATGGAATTTTTGTGGATGGTGACATAAAATATTGTCTTGTATATCCGTTTTGTGTAATATTAGTAAATAATAATAATTCTTATTAATGTAATATTTTTTTTTGAGAAAATTATTTTTTAGGAAGGAGGAAAAAGTCGGAAAATGTATTTAAATTAAAATTTTATATTTATTAAAAAAAATAATAAGTACAATTTTGAAATGTTGTATAAACATATAATCTATGCATACATATTTTGGCATAAGTTCTTTTGAAGGTTGATATTTTAGCTTTCTAATTTGTCTGTCGTGTTTGAAACATGTTTAAAAATCAAAATAATACACATTTAGATTTTGATCACAATGAATAATGTATTGATTAAGACTTGTAGGGCTTTATCATTAAGCAATAAAAGTTATTACAATCCTTTGATTGATATTTATTAATTAAATATTATGGGTATTTTCATTATTGTGCAATATCTCCAATGTTATTGAAGTTTGAGAAATCGACTTTAACCAAACATAATACATAATATTTGTTTGCCTTTTTACAAAGAATATATTTAACATCATATTCTTAGTAGACTAAAACTGAAAGACTCGTGAACATTATCATTATACTGCAGCTGTGTAGTCCATAACCATCAGCTTACAGCGATAAATCACCTTGTAGTGAATGATAATATATTATGTATACTTGTTATACTCTTTTCTTAAAGATTGAGACGAACATTTTTAAAGCGTATTTTTTTAGTTACATTATAGCCTTCAATTTTGTTTACATTTACGCTCTATTATAGAAAATGTTTAAAATGCAGCGGAAAAATGCGATTTGGTCAAGGTCACAATAGATGTGTATTCATTACTTTTATATGCTCAGATTATTGTGAAAGAAATTTTATAATGTGTAATACTATATCATTATTTATATATAATATGTATACAACATACTTTTAATATATTACTATTATCAAAAATGAAACAATGCACATAAGTTGTTAAATAATATCTAGACGTTTTTTAAAAGAAAAATATATTTGGGTTTTTTATTTCTTTTAATTGCAACGTAAAATTGAATTAATTATTTGAAGTATTAAAAATATTATGTAGATGTATTTTCCTTATTCTATGCTCTTCTATAATTTTGATTATGAATAATTATAATAGTATATTTGTTTAATTCCAACCTTCTATTGTTGATAATATAACTACATACAGAATAATATATTATCAATACTGATATTTTAAATTGTTGATAATATATAGACATACTGCAGTCATAATGTAAATAAAATAACACATAATTATTTTTAATTATATTATTTTAAAGTTACTACAGTTTAGGAATAAAAATTTTTTTTTACAAAGGTATAAATGTATAATTTATTTTAATATTTGGATTTAAAAATAATTGATAATATTATTTGTATAACTTTCCTAATAAAAACTGTTTATTCATTTATTATTGAAATATTATCATTTCTTTTGTTTATTTCAATAATGTTTTGTAATAAATTTTAAAATAAATATCTATTATAATTTAATATATTATGTTATGGTGTTGCTCAGTTTATATTATATTATTAATTATCATTGTTGTCGTCAGTCATATCTTATCGTTAGTTTAGCTGGTTTGGGTAGTTGCTGTAACACACCGTAAAAATCCATAATCTGTGTTTATAAAGCAAAGTTCGTATAACAATTTTTAAATTTCGAATTGTTTTCGAGTAATATCCATACACATAGGGTTTATCAATGGTCAATCAAAAAAACTGTTCGATATGTTGCAATAACAGTACCAATAACAATACAATTATATTTTTATAATCGCCGTGTAGCGATACCACGGCTAGGCCTGTGCGATTTTTTTTATTAATCGATTATTTTAATCGATTATTCGATTAATCGATTATTTTTAACGAAGGATAAATAATCGAATAACCGATTATTCGATTAATCGATTATCTTTAACGAAGGATAAATAATCGAATAACCGATTATTCGATTAATCGATTATAATCGAACATTTAACTAATATTCGGTTATTGTAGGGAAAAAAATAATCGCGCAGTCCTCCTAAGTACAAGTATGATTATTCGATTAATCGATTATAATCGAACATTTAACTAATATTCGGTTATTGTAGGGAAAAAAATAATCGCGCA